>PVKM010039072.1:0-13894 GCA_004027735.1 Carollia perspicillata | reverse complement strand
GGGGAACCAATAGTGATGGGAAGGAAACTGGAACTCAAATCAATGGAATGGACCAGAAGGAAGAAAGAAACATCCAACCAGAAAACAATGAAGAAACAATTCAAAAAATTGAGGAGAGGCTTAGGAACCTCCAGGACATCTTTAAATGTTCCATCTTCCGAATTATAGGAGTACCAGAAGTGGAAGAGGAAGAGCAACAAGTGGAAAACTTATTTGAATGAATAATAAAGGAGAACTTCCCCAATCTGGCAAAGGAAATAGACTTCCAGGAAGTCCAGGAAGCTCAGAGAGTTCCAAAGAAGGTGGACCCAAGGAGGAACACACCAAGGCACATAATAATTAAGTTACCCAAGATTAAAAGTAAGGAGAGAATCTTAGAAGCAACAAGAGAAAAGAAGACAGTTACCTATAAAGGAGTGCCCATAAGACTGTCAGCTGATTTCTCAAAAGAAACCTTACAAGCAAGAAGGGGTTGGAAAGAAGTATTCCAAGTCATGAAAGGCAAGGACCTACATCCAAGACTGCTCTGTCCAGTAAAGCTTTCATTTAGAATGGAAGGGCAGATAAAGTGCTTCTCAGATAAGGTCAAGTTAAAGGAGTTCATCATCACCAGCCCTTATTATATGAAATGTTAAAAGGACTTATCTAAGAAAAAGAAGATAAAGATATGAACAGTAAAATGACAGCAAACTCACAATTATTAACAACCATACATAAAACAAAAACAAAAACAAACTAAGGAAACAACTAGAACAGGAACAGAACTACAGAAATGGAGATCACATGGAGGGTTATCAACAGGGGAGTGGGAGGGGAAGAGAGGGGGAAAAGGTACAGAGAATAAGTAGCATAAATGGTAGGTAGAAAATAGAAAGAGGGAGGGTAAGAATAGTATAGGAAATGTAGAAGGCAAAGAACTTATGTGTGTGACCCATGGACATGAACTAAAGGGGAGGAAAGTGGGTGGGAGAGGGTGTAACAGGGTGGAGGGGAATAAAGGGGGGAAATGGGACAACTGTAATGGCATAATCAATAAAATATATTTTAAAAAAGTAAAAATTATTATTGATTGACTGATTGATTTGAGAGAGAGGTTCATAGTTTCACTTATTTATGCATTCATTGGTTGATTCTTGTATGTGCCCTGCCCAGGGATCAGACCCACAACCTTGGCATACTGGGGCAGTGCTCTAACCAACTGAGCTAGCTGGCCAAGGCTGAAAGGCTCTTAAGTAGCTCTTTTCCTACACCAAAAACTTGTAACAGCCTGATTGATATGTGACTGACATACAGCTAACTACACATATTTAAAGTGTAACTTGGTATGTTTTGACATATGTATATACCACTGAAACCATCACCACAATTAAGATAATGAAGATATGTATGAGGTGACTACAGTTAACAATACTATAGTGTGTACTTACTTGGAAGTTGCTAAGAGAGTAGATCTTAAAAGTTCTCACACATACACTAAAAGGTAACTACACAGTGGGAGGGTGGAGGAATCAAGCTTAAAGAAAAAAGAAAGAACTAAAAAAATTAAGATAACTACATGAAGTGATGGATGCATTTAACTAATGTTACTGTGGTAATCATTTTGTAAAGCATATGTATATCAATCATCATGTTTACACCTTCAACTCATACAGTGTAATATGTCAATCTTATCTCTGAAGCTGGGGGAAAGTCAGTGAACATCTGCTTTACCCCCAAAAGCTCGCCTGTGCTTCTGTGTAATCTCCCTCCGCTCATCAGCACCATCCCTCTCCAGGCAGTCACCGATCTGCTTTTCGTCCCTATACATGAGTTTGTATTCTTTCGAGTTTTATATAAACGGGATCATGCAGAACGTTCTCTTTTTTAACCCTCTGTGGATACGTACGTAAGGGCAACGTGACGAAGACAATACAGCACCTCTTGTGGGAGGTGCAGGAGTAATCGGGGGAAGAGACACCAGGTCCCTAAGCTCTGCTGGTAGTGTCCAGTTCCTAAACTGGATGGTAGTGAGCCATCATTGGTTGTGTTACTCTTCAAACTATTTATATTGTGTTTGTGCGAATGGATATTTCACAATTTAAAAATAAAATTAAAAAAAGAGAGGGTGGAGACATTCGAGTCTTGGATTCAGCCTTTGTATATTCACCTTCAGTTGGACTCTGGAAACCACTTGAAACCATTGGTCTTTACTTCCTTCAGGATTATACACAGGAGGTGAGCCCCTCCCCTTAAGAGTATAACAGAGCCCCTCATGTAGAGCCCGACTGGACTAAGCCGCATCACCGGAGACTTTTGAACCCAGTATTGCCCTCAGACTGATCTGAACAGCCCCTAAAAGAACCACCTGGGCCTGTACTAAACCAGCGGGATAGACCAGGACAGAGGTGGCCACGGCTGCTGACTGGCCTCTTTTTGCTACTCTTCTGTTACTTACAAGCAAAACTGTGGGATCTTAACAAGTTAAAATGCAAAAAGACAGACAATGCCAAATGTTAGTGGGGTGTGGAGCAACTAGCACTCTCATACCCTGCCGGCTGGTCATGTCGTTTGGTACAACCACTTGGGAAAACTGGCCCTGTCTACAGAAGCTCTACACACGTGTCCCTTAACACCCAGCAGCTCCTCCACTAGCTGTACACCCCAAAGCAAAGGGTATGTCTGTTTACAAAAGACATGTGTGAGAATGTGCATAACAGCACTATTTCAATAGCTATGAATTGGAAATAATCCAAATGCCCATCAACAAGAGAGTAGATAAGTAAATTATGACGTTCATGCAATGGAAATTAAATGGCAGTGAGAATGAATGAACTACACCTTCACTCAATGTAGATGAGTCACACAAACATAATGTTGAGCAAAGGAAGCCAGGCACAAAGTGCAGCTGTATCATTCCAATCACATCGATTTCAGAGACATGCGAGATGACCTACGGTGTCAGACGCTAGGTGTCAGACGCTAGGGCGGAATATGCTTTTGTGGGGGAATGCTGACTGGAAGGGGGGCTGAGGGGGTTCTGGGGCTCTGATTATGTTCTCTTCCTAATCTGGATGCTGGTTGCCAGGTGTGTTCTCTCTGTACATTTGCCAGTCTGTACAATTTTCGTGTGCTTTGTGTACTTTTTGTGTACTTTATATGTATGTTGTTGTACTTTGTATGCTATACTTTGTATGTTTGTTATACTTTAATAAACCGTTCACTCCTTCCCCCACCAACAGATGCTGTGAGGAGTGTAGGGAGGAAAAACTCTGCTCACTGCTGTAAAGAACATAGGTGTTCATTTAAGAAGGATCACAGGGAGAGAAGCATTGGAGTTAGTTATTAATTAAGGGCAGGGTTTAGATTGTAGGATAGTTGGGGAGGATATTTCAAGATGGAGGAACTTTGTTAACCAAGGGTCCTGGGTAAGAGTGTGCCAGACGAGCTTGGGAGACCGTGAGCTGGTCAGTTCGGCTGGATTGGAGGGTGCGTAGGTAAGATTGTGCGCAGGCTTCAAATGCTGGGGCTCAGAGATGGTGGCCCTTGGCCCGGTGAGAGCTCGCAGATGTGTTTTGCTTTATGTACTTTGGTTCTTCTCCCTGCCTGTTCATTATCAATGTTTAATAGTTGTGGGAATAATACAGAAATTCAGCTCTCTGGCAATACTTGTATTGCACGTTTTATTATGAAAATGAAGAGTATTTCGTTGTATTTATAACACACAGAGTTTTTAGTGTATGTAGGGCTTTATTTTTTGCCTGGCACCTTTAGGCATTTTTATTTGCAACTCTGCATTTGGGGAACCAAATTAGTACTTCTATTAATCCGTTTGAGAATTCTGAGAGGCTTTTTTGATCATTTGAAATGAAATAGATTATTTTTTGAAATTATTTTTATTATGGTACTTCACAGCATCCCCAAGCTTCTGAGGTTAATGGGAAAATGTTTTTACTGAGAATTTTAACAATCTGTTGAGAGTGACCAGAAATAATTTCTTTTTCATTCTAGGTACCCCAGTAATTAAACAGGATGAGGAAGAAGAAAACTAACACCACATTTTCTGCTTTGTGTTAACTTATTTAAATGTTGTATAATTGTCTATTTTAAAGATTCTCTGTGGAACGAATGTTCTTAAGATAAAACAAATCTCTAATTCCTGTTTTTTTCTTAACCTATTTACTGTTTCTCCCCCTAAACGGTAACACTAACTTTATACATTGTAGTCCTCTTTTTTAAAAGTACAAATTTTCAGTTTGTGTTCTGTCTCCATCTGCTGAAATCTTTGTAGAGCGACCAGTCATTTTTAACAACAAAGAAACAAATGAGTTCCTCGTTTAATTTTTTTTAGGTCAGGCATTTAAATATATAGACTTAACTGTTGGACCTGTAGACCGTCTTTCCTGTAGGTCCGTCTCCCTAGGACTCAGAAGCACAAGTGTGTCGTGCCTTCGCTTCAGAAGGCAGCACGGGGCGACCGGGAGAGCTCCTCGCAGACCCTCGGCAGCAGCCGTAGAAGCAAGACTCCAAGTCATGGCGAAAAACTGCAGTGAAAAAAAGGAAAATTAGTATCTTGGAGGCCTTATAGCCCATGTTATGTTTACTCACTTGTTTTTCAAAAAAATGTGTACATTGTCAACTGGAATTTAGGTTGTGCGGACATTGTGGCCACTCGCGTCACTGCGCACAGCGGTCAGTCATTCTGCAGTGCAGGTCAGTGGTTGAAGTGGCTGTTGCCATCCTTCTTTTGACCAACACTGTGGTCATGTCACTCGCGTGGACCTGATCTGAGGCACACTTTGGGGTTTATAGCTCTTTGGATGTTATATAGGGAAGTATATATAAGCAGTAGTTATAGTTGAATTCCTAGTCTAAGTCGTGGCCATTCATATGTCTCAAAATTTGCCCTAATAACTTCGGTTGGTTGACCGTTGTATTGAGAGAAGTGACTATTATAAGAGTATGAAAGTTAAAGCCTCAATTTGGTACCTTTCAACAAATTAAATTTAGTATTTTGAAATGTATTTTTAGAGAATGTCTAAGTTAAACAGCTCTTAAAATGAATTGTGTAAGTGGTTATAGAGGGAAAAGAGATATTTCATGATGGGACCCCAGGCAAATGGCAGTATTTTTGAGGACTGCTTCCTCAATGAGGCATTGTAGCTGATGAAACTCAGAATTGCAGAGCAATAGTTGGATGCAGAGCTTAGGATTTATCATGTAAGAAAAAAATTCTTTATGGAAAGTGCAGGATACAGTGGTCAGTAGCCAGAGGAGGGCCACAGAGTCCGTGGCCAAGTCACTGATAGATTGCAACAAGGAAGTCAGGGGCCCTCAACCAGAGACTTGATCTTCATTTTCTCATTTACTTGTGTAAAATCAGTCAAAGAGGGAGGACCCGTTTTTAAAAAGTGAGTACATAAGTAGTCTTGGGTTTCAGAAGTTTTCAGCTGTCATTTAAATAGGAATTACATGATTTTTCATTGTCACACTGATCAAAAGGGACCACCGCTTTGACAATCAATTCTGAAAAGGAAAAATTAACCCAACACTTTTTTTTAGCTACCTGTTAGCTCTTCCTCACATGTGACAGGCAGTAATCTTTCCTCTGATTGGCTCGTCCATTCAAAGCCTTTGGGAACTTCTTTTGTGAACCAGAGGCAGTGAGCATGCCCCTCGGTGATTTTAAGGCACAGAAGCTGAGAGGGAAGACGGTTTTCTTGTAGATGAATTTAATCTAGTAGGCGAGCGTGAAGCCATATTGCTATATATGGGCACGTTTCCTAAAAGTTACTCTGGAAGTGAAATAATAGGGAATGGTGACTGACTTCAAATTGAATTTTTTGTAAAATGGCTTACAGTGTTTAGTTTTTTTTAACATTCTGCAATATAGAAACTAATTTTCTGTTTCTCCTTGTTTCTTAATGTCTTTTCATCACTGGTAGTTATGAAAGAAATGTGAGGTGCTTTTCTGTGTCCATTTCACACCAAACACGTATTCCGTTCTACTGAACAAATATTTGAATGACTCCTATGCATCCTTTGCATGGAGTGAAACCCAGAATCCATGCCATTAGAGAATGGACGATGGGGTGCATTAAGAAGTTCAGAATATTCTCTCAGATCATTCCTTAACTCATCCTTTACTGCTGCAAATTTACCTGATATAAATGCCTTTGATTTATGCATCTTGGAGCTTTAGCCTACCTATGTGGGTTCTCTCTGTGCTCCTGGTTTAAAGCATTATGCCATTTTAGTGGATCATTCATTTTTAAAATTCATTAAATGTTATTTATTCTTGTAATGATGGTAGAGCTCTGTTATCAGTTCAGTATTGTAGTATTTCCACAGGAAGTTTGATTTTAGTCTATCAACTAATTTAACTTTTCTGTGTTCCCTAAATCTAAGCTTATGGCTGTATTACCTAGTCAGGTTTGAAAGGTTTTGTGTTCTCTGTTCACAGGAATTTGTTCCTTTAAATCAGAGTCACTGTTGCAATATCGACATTTGGGTTCGATAATGTTGTGGGGGCTGTCCTGTGTGTTATAGGATGTTTACCAGCATCTCTGACTTCTGCTTGTTAGATGCCAAGTAGAGGCGTCTTGCCAGTTGTGATAACTAATGTCTTTATATGTTGCCATCTGTCTCCTGGGGCAGAGGGATTGGAACAGATTCACCCCTAGTTAAGAACCAGCGCTTTATCCCAACATTCCTTTTGTCCAGAGTACATTTATTTTCACTCTGTCACCAGGGCGACCTTAGTTGTATGAGGTGATGTATTTAATGATCATGTTTGGAAGGGAATGGTCACTGGTGTTTCCCTCTTTTGTAATGCTCATCTTAATAATTCTCACATCACATTAGAAACTCAGGGCTGGAAGGTTCAACTTATTTTTCAGCAGGATCTCAACCTTTATTTCGTAGCATTTTGCTTATCTTAGAACAGTGATTATTAACCTACCTCTCTCTTACTATCAACAGAATCCAAGTTTATGATAGATTTTGATTTGTCTCTAAAGTTTAACACTTTTATTTTAGAAAATTGTCATTTGTTAAGTGTTCATTCATTGTCCAGTAATGCACAGGACTTTGCAGACTGTACCAGTCGTTAAATTACAAGAAACATTGTGTAAAATTTGGTGATCGTGTATGAAAGTTAGCAGATGTGGACACCAGTTTTGGACGTGATCGTCTGACGTCTGGTTACTGGATCCAGTCCACAAATGGAGGTGGTATGTGTCACTTAAATGTGGTTCCTGTTTGGAAAGATACATTTTGACTTGATAGATGCTTCTTCTGATGCCCGTTTCAAGTAGGATAAGGAAGAGTAAGAAATGAATCTTAACTGTTGACTTATTTTCAGAATTGGCGATGTGTAAGTAGAGTTGAAGGTAGTTATCTTTATGACCTAGAATCTTCCACCTGGGTTTGTCTTAGGACTAAATGGGGAAAGGGTAGAACTAGGAAGGTTGAGTTGAATCATTAACTTAAAAAACTTGGGGGGAAGTGCCAAGCATCGATCACAAGTACTTAGCGTCTCTCTAACTGAAGTCTCTTAGTCACAAAGACTTTACATTGTAAGTAGTGGTAAAGGGAGAAAGTGAACTGCTAAATTGAAAGTTACTCTTGACCAGAATTTAATTCCTTTGGCATACGTTTTCTTTATCTGGGCTGCTTAACGTGTCTGTAAATTAAATACAAAACAATCTTTAGTACAGCAGAGTTGGTACTGACACAGCTAACTTGACCATATTCCTTCATCTTCACTCTAGCATGAGGTTGTTTTATGTTTTTTTTTTTTGAAAACCGCAAAATAGGTGCAATAAAAAAAATTAAGGGTATTTTAAAAAAGTCACTGAACTTTAGAAATCTCACATCTATATCTCTGTTCCTGCCTTTTATAAACTAGTGACTGCAAAGGAAGAAAACTAAAAGGAAAAACCAGACTGAGTCTTACTTTTTTCTGACCTTAGGTAAATTTCCACTCGACTCTTGGAGAAGTCATAACTGGATTCTCACTAATTTTCCATATTGTGGTTAGATAGGAACCAGTCAACCAAATTACGACCTAGCAAATTTGGTAAGGGGGTGGGGGAGAGTAAACTATTTTTCAACAGATTTGCACTTTAAAATTATGAACTGGATGTTGGTTGAAAGTGCTCCCACAGGGCAGATGGGTGAACGTCTTACCCGCACGCGGATGTCAGAGAATCAAACCCGTGCTGCTCTTCTTAAGCCCTAAGCCCACGGAGCCATAGTTGTCTGTTGGCGTAATCAGTCAGGACTTCCCTACTTGGTGTCACCTTCCCCGTCTACCACATTGGCAGTCTTCCTTGGGGGGATGGGTCAAGTAGTATTCTCCTACTCAGAAACTTTGTTATCTTCCCCACATCTAGATTTTAAACATTAATTTAGATGTTGGCTAGATGAAGTTGTGGCAGATGTTAGGAGGGTGGGAAGTTACTTGCTTCTGTGATCAGCAGGGTACCTGCCTCTGAGGTGCTATTGCCTAGAGGGATCAATCCCACCGAAAGCCTGGGGGTCGGAGCTGGGAGGGACACATGTACTGCGGGCTCCAGCTCCCACGGTGTCAATGGTGTCAGTCATTGAGAGCGTCATTCCAGAATTTTTGGCTTCTAGAACCAACTCCATTCTGAAGAACATTTAACATCTATTAACACCTATTAAAATCTTTTATATGCAGGAATTTTGTAGCATGACTTTATGACTAAGCTTAATGTGTTAAATTATTTAGAAAAGTTGAGTTTCTGAATGTTATTTTGTGAGACTTGTTTTAAAATAGTAATAAATGGTGTTATTTTATAAAAAAAAAAAAACAATCTGCACCTTTTTTTTGGTTACATAACTATCCGGTTTTTAGCTAATTAGAACAAATACGTGACATATGTGTAAGTCCAGAGAAATCAGTGCTTGGATAACACATGCCACAGCTGTGTGTGTGTGTGTGTGTGTGTGTCGGGGTAAGTGGGGTGGGAATAAATGGGCGAGCAATGAGTGGGAAGAGAGGAAGTGGGGACGCTGGTGGGGGTCAGATCTGTAGAGCCGTGCCGAGTATGAAGGAAGAACAGATGTCATATGGGAAGGGAGATGAAAGTATAGAAAAAGCTGTTAGAACACAATACCACTATTAGCCTTTATAACTCCATTTCTTACCTGATGACTGTCACAATAGGTTGGCTATAATTTTAAAGCCTTGTTACCGGGGGGAAACCCTCACTGAACACAATGTTCGTGTGATCCCTTCTGGATTTACTATGCCCTCCAAAGGTGCACACTGTCATTCCCTGAACCTCTGCAGCCAAATAAACATGTTTTTGAGCCATATTTCCCTCTTTTATATCCTCGATGTAAAATGGATGCTGTAAAATCAAAACATTAATTTTACATAGTTACTCCTGCAGCAAAAGTTTTAGCTGGAGGGAACTTAAAGGGGGACTGCTGGATAGCCCCCTAAACCCCACTGCAGGATTTCCTAGCATTGCACAGTGAATTATATTTACTTATACTTATTTAATCTCTTAACATTTTGCCTTGTAGAAAACATGCAAAAATTGAATATATTAAAAGAACTACAATTTAAACTTAGAGTATGATATAAAGCTTGAAGATAAAGAAATCTTTAAGCTTTATCAAATTGAAGTTTGATTTTTTTTGACATGGTGAAGTCTGATAAAAGGTACAGATCTTAAGTACTCTGAACACTTTTATACATGTCAGAAAAATGAGACTTTAAAATATTTATTCATGTATTTGATATACATGTACTTGATATACATGTATTTGATAACTTCAAATTTAGAACACTTAGAATAGCATGAATAAAGAAAACTACTATTCAATGACTAAGATTTGAAATGGGGGAGTGGATACTTAACTGGTTCATATTAACCTCCCCATGCAATTTATATCTGATTCTTGTACAGTGAAAAATTCTAACTTACACAGCTCTGTAATTGTGGAATTTTTCTAACATCCCATTTTGTGGTCGCAGAAGACTTTTCAACCGAACTGATCCAGATGTGTACAGTTGGAAAGTAAGAAATTAGCACTGCAAAGCTGAACCACCGAGAATAGCTAGTTCACATTTCTTTCCATGAACATAAAACAGGAACAATTTACAGTAAACACAAAAAACTAGTCACGTTATTAGTAATAACAGTTCATACTTTTACTGAACACTTGTGTTAGCCAGGCTCTGAACTAAAGGTATGAAAGTGAATTTCACACTTAAGTATCTCGATGAGAAGTGTCACAAGTTCACGTTTTTCACAACTGATGATGCCATGATGACCGCTTGCACTGAACACCTGTGTACAAGCCTTTATGTGGCATTTTGGCTAGCATGACTCACACCAGGTTCAGGGTGTATGCTCACATGATTTTAGTGTTACAATACGCAGCCCTGACTCCCCCCAAGAAAAGAGGACTAAAGAGACACACCAGTAAGACAGCACAGACGCAATGAAAGAAGCTGTTATCTAGATCTGCGCTAAATCTCCGTTTCCCAGGACTCAAAAGTGCCCCTCCAGGTCTAACTGCAGGAGGGCCGCCTCAGCTTCCTCCTCCTCTTCCCTGGCCTCCTCCTCGCGGATCTGCACCAGCAACTGAAAGAGGTTAGGAGCCGGCCCTTCCGCAGCTCCGTTCAGCCATAGCTGCCTTCGGATGGCCCCGCTGTGGTTGGCTCCTGCTATGACCTGCTCCAGACGGGCTTGGTTCACGTTATCTTTATCTATGGCCCCCTTCTCCACCACTTTCTGCAGCAGAGGTTCCAGACGAATGACATAAGCCGACAACTTTTCTCCTGGGTTCTGGTAAGTGTTCAGAAATCTGACCTGCGCATCCCTAGAACTCTCGATGCTGCCAAACACCTGCTCAAGCGCCTTCAGGCATTCCGCGGTAGTTATTGCAGGGTTGTTAGTCTTGAGGATGCGGATGACGTCGGCTGCAGGGCCTCTGAGGCTCTCCATTAACCTCCGCCTCTTTTCTACATCAGACACCTGCCACTCCTCTATGACCTCATTAGTGTGCTCCAGCCAGGGGTCAAAGGTCTCCTCCCCAGGCCCCGGGATGTCCCTCCCCGAGAACAGCGTCAGCTTCTTGTACCATATGGATTCAACTAGAGGCTGAATGACATTATCCAAAATATAGTTCAGCATCTCTGCTGGCATATCTGGGCCTGGGACCGGAGCCGGGTTCTGAAACCCAAGGACACGGGCCACATCTTGCACGGTCCACCCCTCTCTCGCTAGGAAGAGATGCAACCGTTCTAAAAATTCAGCATCGGAAGTCGGAGGTTTAAAGACCACTTTCCAGACCCCTCCTTTACCCGGCAACTCCCTGGGGATGACCGCGTAATCCACAGCGCCAGTGAGCTCTAACAAGGCTGCTTTCGCATTCTCTTCCCTCCAAAACATTCTCCCAAGCACTCGATAGGGCACCTGGGGCATCGCAGCCTGGAGGGTCTCTTCGATTTCAGCCTCATCACAGTTCACTGGGATCCCCCAGACGAGCAGGGCTCTCTGGGAGTTCACATCCATTCCCCTGCACCAGTCTTCCAGCAGTGTCATCGCCATTTCCCCACCTATCAAGGACCCAATTCTACAAACACGCGCGTTAGACCGTGGCTCCCAGTGCTCTGGGACTTAGGACAACAGCAGACACTGCCCCCAAATATACCCGACGGAGGCAAGCTGCACGTAAGCACAGTTAACAAACGACACCAGAATGCCGGTGTCGTCCTTTCGCGGCGCGTTCTCGGAGCGAAGCCTCGGGAATGCTCAGTCAGTCACGCAGACGCGGCCATCTTGGGTCTCAGGTCGGGTCCGAGGCTGGGGTTCTTCACCTGCAAGCACTGTGATGCCTTCAGGCGCGCAGAAGCTTGGAGCCGCCGTGCCGGAGAGGCTGCCGGGGTGTGATCATGGGGCGTGGCCGCCTCCTCTCGGCCGCAGGGGCGCCGGGCAGTCGATCGGGCGTCCACGTCCGCGGTCGCAGCCCGGGCTTTCAGGAGCGGCTGCTTAGCAGACCAGGGCTGTGCGGCCCCTCCCGGGAAGAGACTGTCCTGCAGTGGCGGCAGGGTCAGCTCGCGAGCAGCTTCTTCGCGGGTGCAGGGGACCTTACAGGGGCGAGGTAGGCCAAGGACCGAAGACACAGGTGGCGGAGGTGCGCGCTGCAGGGGAAAGACCACCAGACCCGCAGCCAGCCGAGAAGTTACTGCGGCAGAAGAGGGCGGCCCGCCCTGCGAGTGGCGCGCCCCGCCCCCTGCGGCCCGGTCAGTGCCAGTGTAGTCATGGCAACGGTAGGCCAGATGACGCGAGATTCGCGCGCTCCCGTGGCCGGCGAGTTGGAGTAGTTGCCATGGTGCCCGTTAAGGGCTCCGGTTTACTGGTTTCTCTGATGGCGCATTTCTTTTTTTTTTCATATTTTCCGGATTTTTTTTTTTTTTACAAAGCACCGTGTTTAAAACCTCCTTCTGCAGCAGTTTTAAGATGATACTGTTGAAGGACATGGGTTAGCCAATGAACAATGGTGGGGGAACTGCTGGGTGGAGGGGGGCAAAATCAGAACTATAATAGCATAATTAATAAAATATAATTTTTAAAAGAGACGATGCTGTTAAAAATGCGGCCGTGAAGACAGGCAGGCTCCTGTCCCTGATTCAACCTGAAAACACCCTCTTCAGCCATGCGGCTTCCCTATGCCACCTGACTGCATTCTGCACCCTCCATATTTCATCCCGAAGAAACTGGAATGTTGGAAGCGTGCCATTTACATGGTTTTGTGTGAGACATTCCATTGAGATTTCTAAAGTTTTGTAAAACAATAATATTCAGTAACCTTTACAGCCAGGCAGATGCTAGTGTGTTCGTTTCTCCTGTCCTGGCATCACTGACAATGGGCTAATAAAAAAGAATGCTTATGATTCAAAAATGTCCAGTAATCTCCTGCAAGCAAAACAAGGCCTATTTACGTCAACCCCAGATGGTGAAAATCTCCCCAAGATAACACAGCATTCAACTCTGAATTTTTAAGACCTTATTTAATAAAAGGTTTAAAGATACAGAACATTCAAAAGTAAATAAGTTACATAGGTACATTACAATCACATCAGCAAGATTTTCTTTAGTGTATTAATTTTTTTATAAAAAGCACACAAAAAATAAAATCTCCAGTCTGGTCTATCACAACTGTACAGCGAAAGAGGTAATATTTATATATATGTACACTATTTTAATATGTAACAGTCTTTTTTAAAAAAGGGTGCCACAGGCAGCAAACACACAAAAGGCAGTGTCTGATCTTTTTTTTCAAAATAAAAGGAATATATTTATTTATATGCTATTAAAATATTTGTACAATAATTACAGACTGCCAAGGCTGTTCCTGTGCTGTTCCCTCCAAGGCCTTCAACTGAGAGACAAATGAGGAAAAGGTGAAACAGCTGCAAATTATTAGAGGCAAATATTAACACAGCAAAACTTGTAGAGGACATACAATTGTTTTATAAAAATAGGCATACTTTCTGTAAACCTAAGGATTTAGGCTGGCCAGTCTGGTAATAAATACCATCCAAGAAAAGTGAGTCCCAGTGAAAACATATTTAAACAGCTGGGGCTTGTATTCCTCCTTCATCTTAACTTCTGGCACATGAGAAGAAAGAGTTTAGGTCACTGAGGCAGTTAAATATAGGGGATCCCTTTAGACATAAGCAGCACACGACCTCGGTGCCAGGGGTGGAGGTGGGGTAGCAGAAGGGACGAGTGTGTACCTTAGCTTTGAGGGGGCTGCTGAAGGCATGGAGGACAGTTCTGAAGCACTGTCTCCTTGGGTGGGTAAGAGACCTCAGAAATGGTCTGGAATACAGGCACTAGGTTAGTTTCATGCCCTTGCTGAGTGCAGA
>PVKM010039071.1:0-13881 GCA_004027735.1 Carollia perspicillata | reverse complement strand
CTTGTAATATGAAAATAGACACCTCTCTTCTCCATGGGGGAAAAAAGTTTTATTTGTGTCCTTCACTAAAATATGAGCTCCATAGGGAAAAAGGAAAAACCACATTTTGCTTGTTCATTATTGGATTTATTTTTAGCACCTAGCAGAATACCTGTTTATTAAAGAATTGTTGAGTGAAAAATGAATGAATGGTAGTGAATGACATTACCATGACTTAAGCTGTTTTCTTGGAGGCTTCAGGACAAGGCTGGGTTCATGGCCAAGCTAGGACTAGAACTCAGGACTCCAGATGACAGTGCTAATGATCTTTACTCAGATTATGCCACCTGGGAAAGGGAATCAGGACGGTGTGTGATATTCCCACAGAATCCTTTGGTAGCACAGGAAGACAGACTCCTGGCATGACAAAACTCAGTGACTCATTTTGATGGAAGATGTTATGAACATTTATTTCAGCAGCTCCGACTATAGCTTAGGCTGCAGGAAGCAGCAAGCTCTACGTGAGTTAGTCCTTGTTCTTGTCTCAATTCTGGCTCTGCCACTTCTAGAGTGATTTGGAGCCATTGACTTGACCTGCCCGAGTCTCTGTGTCCTCATCTGCCCAATGGGGACAAGGAGTCTATTCTGAGTATTACTAGAATACTAGTGAGGAATAAAGGAGACAGCAAGTGGGAGGAGAATCGGAAGACTTCCCAGTACTGTCTGCATACATCAGAACTATTAGGAATGTTGCTGTTGCTGTCTCTTTATGAATTACAGAATAGTCTGTTTTCCCAAGCCTTTTTTTCCTTTGTCCTTCCTTCTCTTCTAGTCATAGCATTTCTTTGTTTAATTATGAGGAAGAGGAGAAGGTAGAGGAGGGGTTAAGGAAAGGAGGAGAAAAAAAGCAGCAGCTAATATTTATGGTCACCTTTCATGATCACCTGGCTCCACAGACAGAAATTCTGATCTTCACCCACTTCTACAAAGAACGTACGATTATCATTCTCATTTTATGAACGAAGAAACCAAGGTTCAGTGCTAAGTACTGCCTCGTACACACAATAAGTAAATAGCAAGCTGGGATTCGAATACAGGTCTACTCCACCCCAAAGCCCAGGTTTTTTTCTCCAGTGCCCTGCTCCCTGGATTAACAGAGGGTAAAAGCAAGCCACGCCCACACTCAGGCCCAGGCAGTTACACCTGGCTATTTGTTTTTGTGTTTTACTACCCAAGGGGCTGCAAGAAACCCTCTTACACACACAGGTGGGTGGGAGACCTGCACCTGTTTGCAAACGGTCCACAAATCTGGCCTATACATACGTTTATGGGACTCCATTGTGGTTCAATACACATGACATCATTTAAAAACGTACAGTTCTGCAGCATTTAATACATTACAACATTGTGAAACCACGACAGTGCCTCCCCTCCAGCACCCCAGCCCCTGGTAAGCATGAACACACTTTCTGTCTGTAGATTTCACAAACACTCAGGTCCCTCTTACAAAATGTACCTGGACAAGACCAAAATAGCAGCTCCCTTTCTGCTAAAGCTTCTGCCACAGTGTTTGTGCCTGGCTCCCCAGGGAGCTACCTGCTAATTATCTAATTAAAGGGCTCAGAGCTGGAGCTGGCCAGCAGCCATCTCCTTCCCCCAGGGGAGCCATTGCACCAGCCACTGAAGGTGCCTGAGAACATTAGTGCCCATGAAGAAGTGGCCCAGACCTCTGGGGACCAGCCAGACTGCTCAGGAACACAGGTGGGCAGGACTGCAGAGTGACAGGGTGGAACGGCAAAGAGTTGGAATTGGATAGACCTGAATTTGAATCCTGGCTCTTCCACGTGTTAGCTGTGTGACCTTGACCAAGTCACTCTGACTTCCCAAACCTCTGTTTCGAAAAATGTACAACTGAAATTGTAAAACCTATTTTGCTGGGTTTGTGGGGAGGGTACAGGGAGAATTAAATGACACTTAACAGTTGTTTGCTATTTACTTTAACCTACTGTACACAATCTGAAAATTAATAGAAATGATAAGGATCTATGTTTACTATGTGGAGAAATCAACAGACATATGTCACCTCTACTGAGATAAAGAACAAATTAGTGAATTTTAGGTCAAGTCTTGGTTTCATGCCTCTCTGTGGTCACTGGTCCGGGATCAGAACCTGGGGCCTCTGGGCCAGGGCATTATTAACAAATTAAAAGCCTCCATTTGCTTTCCTTTATAGTGGGAAAAATTATATCAAACACTAGTATTGCTATTATAACAATATATGTTAAAGTAGGTTGAAAGTTATTTTTTTACAAGGTGCAGGAAACCAATTATTGAAAACAAACCATGATCTACACATTGTGCCATGTTGAATTTGTCACAGGAAATAAAGCTAACTCTCTGTCTCCGGCCCCGGGTATACAGCAGGCCTCAGAGCCCCAGATATGCATCAGGCCTCAGATAATTTATGCCCCTGCTGGCTCCTCTCTGTCTCAGGCCCTAGATAGTTCCCTGTAGACCTTGTCCCAGGCCCCAGATGGTTTATGTCTATGCCCCTCCCCTTGCTTGTATCATGACCCCTCCTCTTCTCACCTCACTGTAAGAGTATTTAATCACCCACCTAACCCCTCCTCAGGCCCAGAATTTGGAGACTGCCTCCTCTGGGTCTGCGTGTGAATAAAGGCTTACTCCATCACCCCAAATCATGTAAGAGTCCGTTTATCCACAACAAATTGAAAAGATATTTTCTACATGCTAGGCACCATTCTGGGTAGTGAGGTGAAAAAATTAATGAAACAAGAATAGTGTCATCAGCCTTGATTTCAAATCCCAACTACACCAAGTGCATGAAGGGTCAACTTGGTCGTCCGTATAACAGAGATGATGGTAGTACTCACTCCTTAAAGTTATTTTGAGATGAACCAAGATAATCTATGTAAAGAGTTTACCACAGTGTGCCAAGTCAGCAGTCAATAAATGTTAGATCTTGGAATTATAGTTGTTAATGATAAGAAGCAAACACAATAACATGTAGAGATGAGTTCTATTGGGCAAAAGCTCTGGAAGGCCAAGAGTCCAGATTGTTTCCTGGAGGAAGTGATGTCTTAAAGGATAAATGTGAATTAACTAGAAGTAGAGAACATTGTCATTCCGAGAGGAGTGAACAGCATAAGCAAAGGCCAGAAGGCACGGAGCAGCGCCCTGTAGGATTGAAGCTATAAACAGCTTGGTGTGAGGAAGTGAGCCACAGGACAGCAGAACCAGATGAGGGTGACTCTGCAGGCCACACTACAATCCAGCCTATGTCCTGAGGGTCATGAGAAGCACTGAAAGGTTATAAGCAGGGGACTGAGACACTCTGCATCTCAGGCATGTGCAGGATGGATTTCAGAAAGAGATTCCAGGAAGCATGGAGACCATTCAGGAATCTGTTGGAATGATTCAGAGAAGATGATGGCAAACCGAACTAAGGCAATGGTAGGAAAGACAAAGAGAAAAAACTATAATAATATTCAAAGCCAAACCATGTGGAGATTGGACTGAGGGTGAGAGAGGGGTTGGCTGGAGGTTCTGGGTAGGTGTCTAAGTCTACAGTGGGGCCCTCCACTCCGACAGATAAATGAGGCTCCAGAGGGAGGAGGAGGAGTCCTCTCTACTTCTCAAAAAATGGGCATCACATATTGGGCTGACTAACTCTGAGCTGTGCCTCTCAGATGCCCCTGCAGGGATGAAGGCCTCAGCTGAAGAAAGGGCCTCGTCTGTTGTGGGGTACTGATGGGAATAAAGGCTGCCTTGCTCAGGCCGATGCAGAGCGACTCAGCTGGGCCTTCCCAGCAGCAGAGCTCCCTGTGGGAACTCCGTCTTCCCTGCCAAGCTGCTTCCTTCTTTTCCTGTCCCAGACACGGCTCCTGGGAGTGCTCCCTGGTGATCTTCCTGCCTGCTGATCTCTAGCTGGAAGCCAGCTTCCTGGGGAGGCATAAACCTGCCACAGTGTGTTTTTTTAGTCAGAACAGCAGCTCTGAGAAGCAGGTTAGATAAGGATGCTATCTCTGTTGAGCAGATGAGGAGACAGAGGACCAGATGTGAAAACTGCACTCAAGGGCCCTTGACTATTTAAAGTGGAATCATTAGGAGAATCCTTATACACTCCACTGTGTTTGGCTACCTGCTTTGTCTTCATGTAACTTTAAACAGGTTCTTGAGCCTGGCTGCACGTGACAGTCATCTAAGGACATTTAATTTTAAGTCCCAATGTCTGCAACCCAGCACCAGAGATTCTGACTCAGTGGGTCTGGGTTAGGGCCACTGTAACTTGTTGGAATCCCCTTGGTGGCAGGGAACAAGCCCAGTCTTAGCAACAAAAAGTGTACTAGGGAATAATTTATAAGGACATTGTGTTGTCTCACTGAAGGTAAGGATAAAATACAGTTGAGCCTCAGAAACAATAAGACTGAAGTCTTAAGTGCCATCAGAAGTCAGATTCTTTCCCTTTTCTCTTTTCTCCTGTGTGTCTGTTCCAGGTCAGGCCTGCTCCTTCATGGAAGGACCATAGCATTCATGGCTAAAACCAAAAGTGACTATTAACAGCATTAAAGCTTTACTCATCATATATCTTACCAGTATTGACACTCAAAGAAGAGTCGAGGTTCTCTTTGTTGGGACTAGTCAAACACCCCATGAGGCAGTGATTAGCCCAGCTTTGCACAGGTGCCTGCCTGCTCCCGAACCAATCAGCGGTGTCTTAGGGGTGAGATCATAGCAGAATACAGCCGATCGGTCATTTGGCAATGATGCTGACCGGGCAAGGGGGGATTCCTCGCAAAGGGATACAGAACAGACAAGTCCAAAGCTGTGCAGTGCATCACCTCCTGCCATCCCTCAGCCTCCCCAGGTCTCCATGCTTCCATGCTTCCAATCCTGACATGGACTTGATTTTAATTGTTCTTATCAGTGGGTCAACTTTTATGTGTTCTTGACCGTGAAGAGGCCAATTGGAATCAAAGACATAAATCAGAAAACCCTCTGATATTACAGGTACAGAAAAAGGCTCACAGAGATTCTCTTCCTCAAACCCTGAGACTTTCATTTCATTTGGGGAAGTTGGGGAGGAAAAGGTTCTAGGTGTTTCAAGATCACACTGAGAGACTGTGGCAGACAATACTCATTTTTCCAGGCTCTCGGCGTGGTGTTCTTGTCTTTACAAAGGAAAAGAAAGGTCTTAGAGCAATTGCCAACTGGAAAGAATTTAAAAATTAAGATAAAACACCTCTAGGATAAAGCAAATCAATGGAAAAATGGAATTTGATTTATACAAATTTGATTTATATGTCATTTTTCTCAACGTTTACTTATTCTACAAATCAAGGAACAACTCGCAGCAATCATACCACGTCGAACTCTGACACAGTTCGGAGGTAGCTATTTTGTCAAGTAATTATGAGGCAAATGTATTATTTTCATCCTTGAGTGGAAGCAATAGGATGTTTAGAATTTGTCAGGCAGGCCCCTAACTAACAGATCAATTGCTTGGCGCTTTGAGGAGGATTACGGAGCAGCACAGGCCAACAGAAAGCTCCGTGCTGGGAGTGGGAGACCTGGGTTCGAGCCCAGCTCCACCGCCAGGTCTGACCCACTGAGCCAGTCACGTCCCTTCTCTGGCCCCACCAGCCCAGTCTGTAGAACGAGGAGTCTGAACTAGAAATGCATCCCTCTAGCTTTCACTAGGCCATCTTGTTACCTCCAATGCCAGCTTTGTCATCGCTTCTTTAATACTCTTTCTTTACATCAGGTCTCGTTACTCAAATTTTAACAAGGAAACTTTATCACTGTTATAAATGGGAAAACCAGCGTCACTTACATCAGTTGGGGATAACTATATCAGCACAAATACAACTATTCAAATAAAAGAAATGTTCACCTGGGTTCCAAAAAAAATCCCCTTGCTGCCACCAGTGGTGTGTGGATCCCACAGCCGGGATCTCTGGGCCCTCCAGATCTTAGGATGGGCAGAGGCCAGGTGACAGAAGTCAGGGGACCTCACACATAAGAGAGTCTCCTCAGGCCCCCCACCTCCCTGCCGTGGGGCCTAGACCCCTGCGGCGCTCACCTGTCCACCACAGCTTCACCATGTGGCCCAGAGTCATGCTCAGGCTCGCTTATCCACCCTCCGTGGGCACCTCATCCAAACCTGCTGTCAGGTGCACCGTGAGAAGGGCTGACCTGACGGTAGCCTCCTGTTTCCTCCCAGCTCAGGAAATTCTGGATTTTAATAGAGGACAATGCCTTAACACACACGGGCATGCGCACAATTTCTTATACTGATGCTGGAACTTCAGGCAGCTCCGGCAAAGGGTATGGAAGAAACCATAGGCAGCACACTCCTCATATTTCATTGGGCGCTCACCCTGTTGCCTACCACCACCACCTTCAACTATTCCCGCCATCCCTCATTTCTCCCCTCCTCTCCTTCCTTCCTGTCAACTTTGTCTCCTTCCTTCCTTCCCTCCCTCCTTCCTCCCTTCCGTTTCTCTTTCTTTGTATTTTTCTTCTTATTTCTTTCTCTCCAATCCCTTTTCCTCTCCTGCCCCAACCCTTTCCCTCTCCTGATTTTCTTGAACGTTAACTCAGCAAATATTAATCCAGTGCCTTCTCAGTGACGGGCATTGGTGCTGGCCTTTCCTGTTGCCTCTCCCTCCCCTTTCTCCACTGCCCACTCATCCATCCACACAGTCTCAGCCATTCCGTCCCACCACCCGCCCACCCAGTCCATATTGCATACCCACTTCTTGGCCTCCCTTACTTCTTTTCCATCCCACTCTTCTGGCCCTGGGCCCATCTTCTGCCCCTGCCAACTGCTGGCTGAGCAGGCACAAAACCCCTCAGAGGAGCTAAGACAAGAAACAAGAGTGTTGAGTCCAGCAAAACCCGTAACAAATGCCCCAGATTGGTCTTGAGCTCAAGAAAGTATGTAGGGCAGGAGAAAGGAGTGGTGCACCAGGCTCCCAGCCTCAGCCTCCGACGCAGCCGAGAGGCAGCCAGCTTGGGGCGGTGGAGGCTGGCACCTGTCTGATGGGCAGTAGAGCCAGCGGCTCCTTTCCCAGGCAGTGGTCGGCAGCCACAGCAGACCCCAGGCCTGGGGAGACTCCTCAGCGCTGGGTCCAGACGGTGCAGAGGCTGAGGAAGGACTTAGTGTAGACTGCAGGGGCAGAATCGCAGATGAGAGGAGCTGAGAGTGTTCGGCTAGTGCCACCGCATCAGCTACTATGTGAAAGGGACAACAGCAGGAGGAACAAAGGGCTGTGTGTGCCTCACGTCACAGAGAAGTTAGTGGCTGGGTGGACCAGAGCGCAGGTTATCTGATGACCAACCTCCATGCCTGTCACCGAAGCTTTCCCAACTTCCCTTCCACCTCCCCCAAAGCCCCTAACATTAGATGAATTAAATGGTGTTTGTACTTTCTGCAAAGAGTCTAATTATGCTGCTCCATTTTTCCCACTGTCCAAATGAGATGCTTTATAAAGTTAGTATAATATTGATGAAATAAAAGCTCATAATAATTTATTGTGCTCCCCATGTTAAGTACCTTACAGGCATTATCTCATTTAAAAGTCACAGCACTGCCCTGTACCATCCTCGATCTACAGATGAGGCAATGGGGCTTGCAGATGTCTCCTAAGGCCATACAGTTAGCAACCATTGGACCCCAGTGAGCAGCTCCATTCCTTAGAAGAGAGCACAGACAGCGGGTCTCAAAGGCAGGGGCTTCAGAGGAGGGGGACTTGTGTATGAACTAGAAAGTTAGGAGAGTGGGAGTGGGAGAAAAGTCCAGAGTCCAGGCTGTGAGATGCAGGACCCTTGCTCCAGGCCCTGGGCCCCCAGGGCTAAAGAAAAAGGGGAGGTCAAAGCAGAAGTTCACAGCAGGAGGGCCATTCCCACATTGTGGGGTGGGGGGTCAGTGGGAGCTGGCAACTAAAGCCAGAATGAGAGGACTGGATATGCAGGAGGGCTCTGCCGAGGGCAGAGAGCAGGGTGAGGGGTGGGTCCCCAGAAGAGAACAGCCCCATGAGCAGGACCAAGACACAAGATCAGAAGAAGACTGCATGGCCTTAGAGATGTCGTCTCTTGCATGGGCCGACCGTGGGTTCCGGGGCCTGAGGAAGGCTGAGCCTAATGAGGAGGGCTGAGCAAGTGTCCCCAGCTATGAAGAGCTGAAGTTGGGTACCAGGGTGTTGAAATAGAACGTCAAAGATGTGAGTTGTAATCTACGTGAAACTAAGCCTGCTTCCCCATACCTAAGACCCTCACTGCCCCTGTGCTGCACCCCCATCCCCCGTGACCGCAGGATAAAATCAAGACCTTCAAGGTACTCCAAAATCTAAATTCTACAGTCGCCTCGAATTTCCACTCCTGGTTTTTTTATTCACAAGCCATTTCTCCAGGCCATGCCTTTCCTTATGCTGTTTTCCCAACCCCTTTATCTGGATTACAACTCTTCAATCTTCAAATCTCAAGTGTTACCTCCTCCAGGAAGTCTTCCCTGATACAACTTCCCAACAGGATAAACTGGGTATTCCTCCCCACCTCCCTTTAATTTCCTGGCATATTTATATCATTGTGTTAACCATACTGTGTTATAATTTCCTACTTATGTGCTTGTACTGGTCTTCTCCACTATCGTATATTTCTTGAGGCCAGATAAGTGTCTGGTATTATCTCCCTGTGACTAAGGTAGCACATCATAGCTCATCAATATTTGCTGGATGAACAAGGGCATAATTGGTTTCTGTTGCTGTATGGCCTATAATTCCCCTGTGACTCAGTTTACCTAGTTAAGACTAAGACTTTCTCTCCCACCTGCCTCATGGGACTGCTGAAATGGATCAAACCGAGTGATAATAATGAATAGCTTTGAGTGCTTTAAGGCCAACAGGAGTGGAAAGGATTCCTATCATCTCATGCCTCCCTTGGGCCTCCTGAGTGGCTGTACTATCTTCTGCTTCCTTGTGGGTCTTCAGAGGAAGTTTTCCTCCCAAAGAAACCAATTCAAGTTTGCTCCAGATAAATGATGATGAAGATCGAACCAATACTCCTTCTCCTCCTCCTCCTCCTCCTCTTCCCCGCCTCCATCCTATTTTCATGAAGACAGGCTGCCCCACAGGAGAGGAGGAAGACTGGGAATGTGACAAGCATGTAATGCGTGTGCACACTGCGGCAGCCAGGGGACTCCCAGGCGCAGCCCGGAGGGGTCGCAGAGGGGGGGCAGAAATAATGATTTGTGATCCAGGGAATTGAGGTCATAAGGAGGCAACAGGATGAATCCTGTTTCCCCAGAGACAATTTAGGTTTGTTTCTGCCTAAAGAATATGTGGTTGAGTAGAGATATAGGGGTGAAGGGCATCTGGGATGCAGTGGCCTTCGGTCCTGACAAAGGACAGGCTACCTGTGTAGCTCTCTTGCTCTCCGGGCCTAGCAGTTCTTCATTTGTGAATGGGAGACAGTCATGATGTGAAAACCACAGTTCGGTGGGGACCGGCTGTGAACCAGCTGGCCTGGGCTACGTGCTCGGCACCTGTTTCTCCCTTTGATCCCATCTTGTTCTCCTTCGTCACTCATTTCAGCTTCGCAGGGGAGAACGAAGCCCAAAGTGACTGAGTAACTGGCCTGCAGTCACAGAGCCGGCAGGTTGGGAGCGGTGCACCTGACCGCAAAGCCCTCACTCCTACTGCATGTCCCAGCCTCCTCGTGGGTCCTCATGGAAACCAGTACAATGGATGTTTGGGGGGAAATTAAAATTTCACATGATCAGGAGGTAGCCTAGTTTATCTTCCATGATGTATTAGCCTTTGCGAGATAATAATGATGCTTTTTTAAGGACATTGAAGGGGATCGATAGTGAGGAACAGAAGTAACTAGATAAGATACTTTTGTTTAATTTGCCCAAGATAATTATTCCAACTTTATGGAGATAGAGTCAAGGATATTAAATAGGCCTCCATTATTTTGCCCAAATATTTACTAGAACAAATAAGAGAAGTATTGTCCTATGGAGCCCAGACTCTCAAATGTGCCACTGTTGACTTGACCTTGGACATGACGCTTAGTGTAGACACTTGAAAACCAAACAGACAGGGGCTAGACCCCAGCTCTGAGGTTCACAAGACTACTGCTACTTCTCTTTCTTCATTTGGAGGAAAAATAATAGAGCCCGAAGGTGACATTTCTAACCATGATTCAGTGCATGTTTTATGTGCCTGAAGCTCACCAGGGGGTGGTGTCCCTGGGACATCAGACACTGTCACTCTAGCTACATGACTATGGCCCCGGAGGGTGTGGAAAGTGCTGGAGAAATTTCAGTCTGCACACCTCGACACCAGTCCCAATTTTGTCCTGCCTCCAGCCACAGGTTTTCTTCCTATCTGTCGAAATATATTACTGTAACCAGGTCAGCCCTGCTCACTGCGCGGGGTTGATGTAAAGGTCATTGATTCTTCCACATGACCTCTGTGCTCTTCACCGTCGCCTGTTAGTGCCCCAGTGTATGTCCAACCCCACTCAGATCCTCAGCTCCCTGCCACCGTTCTCCCTATGGACCTATCCACACATCTTCACCCCACACTCTCTTCATTCCTCCTACACAGGACTCCACCCCCAGCTTCCCTGTGGTCAGCCGGTCTCTTCCTTTTTCATTTCCAACAGAAAGGACCACCCCGGCCATAAGATGAGAAGGTTCTGGGGAGGCAGAGGGAAAGAGCAGGAGCCAAAGCCATGGTCTGTCCCTGAATCATGTCGGGAACAATTTAGACTACAGCTTGTAGGGAGGAAAAGGATGCTTTAGCCTCTGGGGAGGCACCACAAAATAAATCAAGTTCCAGGAATAGCTCCCTTCCCTTCCAGTGGAACTTGGCTTGACGTAGACTTGCTCAGTGACAGGGACTTTAAAGACAGCTCAACAAGGACCATACCTGAAGGGTCCTTTCCCTGCACAGGACTTCAGTATAAAGATGTTGTGATTCCTTGGGGAGGGGAATCCGTCAAGCTTCTGTCCAGCCATCAGTCTGGCCCCCTGGGAGCAAAGGTAGGGCTGCAGAAGGGGCACCACGGTGGCACGTACCAGCAGCTGTCTTGGAACCAGACTGAATACAAGTTGAGGCTGCAAAACACTCTGACCTCGAAGACAGGGAATGAGTGGGAGGCAGAGTAGAAAATTCATTCAAGGTAATTAATCAGGGTCATGGTGTGGTACCTGTGCTGCCACTAATTTATGTCAGCTGTGTGGGGGGGCGTGATGGCTCGCACAGAGACTCGGTTTCCCCATCTGGGCAGCACAGGGTTTCCGTCAGGCTCTGGGCGTCTCTGTGACATGCATTGCACTTCCTGGATCTGCTGTCCTCGCTCCCGCAGACACGCTGCGCCCAGCCAGCCGGCTCTGTGCTCCGAGGCCTAGGGCAGCGTGATTTACTGCCAGGCAGCCTGGATACCCAGTGGTACCTTTGGAACAAGCTTGCCATCCACAGTCTCGAGTGTCACCTTTATCGGCCTCGTGGGAGAAGCTGGTTGCCTCCCTGCCCTTCGGTTCTCTGCACAAGGTGAAAGTCTCCTGCTTATTTCCCTGGGCAGTGTGAGATCCACATCTCAGGTCCCAGGGACAATCCCATTTCAAGGGCTGGCGTCAGGCAGGGAGTAAATGGCCAGGCCCCAGATACAGCATCGTGGGAGTCCAGGCACTCATTCCACACGTCTGTTTTGAGACCCTACTTTGTGATCCTACTCACTGATCCTACTATGTGCCCCTTTTGCCCCCCACTACCCACAGCCTAGTCCTCCACCTACTCCTGGAGTGCCTTTTGCCTTTTTTCAAAAGCTCTAAAATGTCTTTTATCATTCCAGTTCTCCTACAGACAGCATCTTCCCTGGAAAGTCTTCCCTGACGTGCCCACCAAACCAACCGCTCCTCTCTCTGCTCTGGCCCAGGCCCTGCTCATACACTCACTTCAGCCCCACTTCAGTCTGCTCTGCTTTGTAATCAGTGACTCGTTGCGTCTCTCCCTCACGGAGCTGGAAGAAGATAGCGTCCCTGTAAAGTGATCCTGATCAGCATCTCACACGCTCACAGCCCCCTGGGAATGTTTTCTCAGTTGGAGGAAGACAAAGTAAGACAGCCTGAGCGCCACATTGGCTAACCCGATGGCCATGGTCAGTTAATGATTCTTGGGTTTTGCTCCAGCACACTGCCAGCGCTCCGCCCAGCCCTACAGCTTCCACCATGGGCCTGGGCAGAGTGCTCTCTGAGCTTGTACTTTTACCCTTGACTTCTATGCTGAGCCTTGTCCCCTGCAGCTCCTGTCAGCTTCCGAGTGCTCTCTGCGTCTGCCCTCTTCGCTCCACCACCACTGCTGAGGTCCCCAACCACCACGTCTCCAGCTGCACCACTGCAGCACTCCACTGACTTGACCTTCTGTGTCCGCTTTTGCCACCCTAACAATCCATCCATGGGCGAAAGCGATCTTATAAAAGTACAAATCGTATAGTGCTATTCTACTTCTCAAAGCTTTGCCATGGAATCCCAACGCAATTAGAATAGAATCTAACCTTCTCTCCTTGGCTTCTGGGCCTTGTTACCCATCCAGCTGCATGCCCTGGGAGCTCCCTGGAGGCTCGCCAATCTGCTCCTCACACTCACCAAATCCATGCCTGCCCAATTCTCCCTCTGCCTGGACCCCGAGCTCCTAGATGTTCATATGACCAGTACTTGTTTACTATGAAGATGTCCACTTAAATGTCACCTCCTCCCCCGACTGCTTAATCTAAATGTCTCCCAAACCCCCACACAACATTCTGTCATATTGCCTAGTTTTAATCTTGTATAGCACTTATCACTCCCTGAAATTGTCATCTTTCTTTACTTGCTTGCTATGTTTCCTCAATAAAATTGTAAATTTTAGGAGGCCATATAACTTACCTATCTATCTTGTTTATCATTGTACCCTTAGATCTAAACACAGAGCCCAGCACATAGGACAGATTCACAAACACCCACAAGTGATCAGTCAGCCGGATGAATCAAGAGAAAATGACAGGCTCAGGAAAGGAGTAGCCTGGGGGAACAGTGGGCCTCCTCAGCCCAGAATGACAACTGGTGACAAAGGTCAGGCTATAAATGAAGACTGCTGGTGCATCCTGCCTCTTCAGCCAGTTCCAAATTTTGTTCTGGAATCTTCATGCTTGGACAAGGGAAAAAACAAGTATCCAACTGATCTATAATCTTTATGCGAAACAGTAGAAACAAAACCCTTAAATAATTGGTATATAAATCATTTCAGATGTGAGTAATGATACCAGGACAGGCAATTTATTTTAAACATTATAGACTTTAAAGCACACTTTAGTTGTATTTAAAATCGCTTCTGGATCTAGCATGGTCTACTCTGGGAAGGAATTAGTTCCCCGGCACTGGAGGCATTCAAGCAAAGACTGGCTGGCCTCACAGCAGGTTGGAAATAAGAGGAGGGCACCAGACCGAGGTGGGACCGGATATTCTCCAAGAGTAATTCAGTGGATTTTGACTTCAACCTGCCAATTACAATCCAGAGTGATGGTGAAGATGCCGCCGCCACTGTAGTTCACAATGAAGATGACCACAGTGATGAATAACGTTTATTGAGCTCTATCCTGCTTAGTACAAGCATTTCCAAGTATTTTATTGCTTTACGTCAATTATCCCTATTAATCTTCAAAAAAAGCCTGAGAAGGAAATATTATTATTACCTTTCTTTAGCCAATGAGGAAATTGAGGCAGAGAAAACTTTAAAAACTTACTTACATGACATACTCTTAACCAAAATG
Source organism: Carollia perspicillata (assembly GCA_004027735.1). Lineage (NCBI taxonomy): Eukaryota > Metazoa > Chordata > Mammalia > Chiroptera > Phyllostomidae > Carollia > Carollia perspicillata. Next base: position 63 of record PVKM010039071.1, on the reverse strand, counting down.
TCAGATGGTCAAGTTCATGGGTTCAACTGCAGAATGTGGTATGTTGCTCTTTAGGTACTGAGA
>PVKM010039070.1:0-13888 GCA_004027735.1 Carollia perspicillata | reverse complement strand
AAAGATAACTGAAAACACAGGTTCCTGTCAAAAAATAAATATCTCTGGCAAAGAAAAACCCATGGATTAACTAAAATGTTGATGGGATGTGGCAGTGACACCCCTGGGGACTCAATTTTCCTCTCTTGCCAGTACCATCTCCATGACAACTTCAATTACATGTACTTGCCAGCTAATTGATACTTTATTGGGCTTTAACATTTTCTCCCATGTTCCTCTCTGAGAACATCACGGCCGGCTTTCACTCTGGACAGGTGATTGCACCAGAAGGCCTAGACCCTGGCCAGTCTCCTGCCCAAGTCCCGTGTACCGAAGAACCGTCTTGGGTGCTCTCTCTCAGGCACAATTGCCCACCAGAGTGTGAATCTATCTTCCATGTACCCATTTTTGATTGAAGAATACAGTAAATGCTGTCAGAAAAAGTGCTCAGAAAATCTATTAAATACATTTACTTAATTTTGTTGCATTTGAACACCTTCCTTGTTTCAATATCAATTTTTAAAATTACAAAAATTGCTACTAGAATGACATTCCTTCTTTGCTCTTGAGCTTCTCTTTTCATACAACTTTTACTGAAATATTTTCTGAAATACTTTCAATTTCTTTATTATTACTTCTTAATGTGGACTATCTAAATATATATTTATTAGTTTTCTTTTATGGAAATATTAGTAACTGTTTAAGTGTTTTTTTACATTAGCCATTTGGTATAAATTACATTTTGTCCTACATTGCCTTGCTAACATTAATCAAAATTCCTGCTCAACTGTAAAGTCCAGGCGGCCGAGAACCCAGATGCTGGCAGAGTGCGGGGGTGCCAACTGTGTCAGGGTAAGTGACGGCCCCTCCAAAAATGACCATGTCCTACTTCTAGAACCTGTGAACATACTATGTTATGTGGCAAAAGGAAATTTGTATATCTGATTAATTAAAGATTTGGGGGTGGGGAGATAACCCTGGATTATCCCACTGGACTCTACATAACCAGCAGGGTTCTTATAAGAGGAAGGTCAGAGTTAGCACCCTGAAGAGGCTATGCGGCTTCTTGGAAGGTGGAAGAAAGGCCCAGGAGGAATGCAGGTGACCCCTGGAAGCTGGAAAAGAAAGGAAATGGGTTCTCCTCGGCTGCCACCAGAATAAACCAGATCTACTGTGGAGAGCAAGACCAATAAAATGGCATTGATCTGCTCAAGATAGCATAAAGTATGTAAGAAAAGTGGAGTCACTCATGTCAACCAAGACGGCTGCCAGTCAGCCATGACACTTTGGTTCAAGAGGGAAACCACCTTAGTCATGCTAGACCCATCTGGCAAGGAGACATATCTAACATATCTGCACACGTGACCACAGCAGCCACGTCTGCAGAGTGAGACCATACAAATTCCCCATTTGTCAGCAGGGGTGCCAAGCAGAACAGCCATGTACCACCCATAGGCCCTTGGTCGAACTCCCCACTTGGCGTCAAGGGTGCCAAGACAATTATGAAGAGACCCAGAAGGGAGGAGTACACCACTCTTAAGGCACAACTGAGGTAGATTTCAGGCAACTGCTGAGACAGCTGAGCTCAACACACCACAGTGCTGCTCCATGTCACCCTGATCTCCCTTCACATCGGCTGCTGGAGGCTCTGCCCTGCTGAACTGAGGACTTCATCCACCTTGATGCCCACCTGGCTCTGGAGGTCCTTCCTTGCAAGACTTGTAACTCCCTTGCACACCGTGCTGTCTCCCAGACCTGCAGATTGAGACCCTGAGACTTAGGTTCATTATTCACCATTGATTGCTCTGGGTGTGTGTTATATTTTTCTTATATTGTTAAGAGTGTGAGCAGGATATTAATGTGTGTTGATGTTCTACTTTGAGTGAACCTGCATTCAATAAAAGCTGAGTGAATAGCATAGACACTGTGTGTGACTCTTGTCTATTCCGTGGTGCAGGGCTGCTCAGCAGGCAGCTAGCCAAGCAGTTGCCCGGCTGACCAATAGGAAAGACTGTCACCAACATATGCTGGTGACAACACTGACATACTGACTGTAGTATGGAGGGACTGATATCAAATGTCTGATGTCCAGAACTCCAAGAAAATAAATTTGTGTTGTTTTAAAATGGTAATTTCTTACAGTAGCAATAACTAATGCCTCAATAAGTAACCTGCAGATTTTACTCTTAAAAACTCAGTTTTTAGTTTTTAAGGTAATCCTTCTTAGATGGCATGTAAATAGAATCAGGATCTATAATGAGATTTTTCTGACAATAAACACTATGCTATTTTTATTAGATTTGCTGAATTATGACAGCCATTCCCACAAGACAGCTGTATGGAAACTGATGGTGTGTTTGGTGCTAAAATATTTTTCTGTGTCACTTTATTCATTTTAAGTAAAATAGAGGACTACAAATAAATAAATTTTAGTAAGTCTCAACGATTAATATGCATTTCTGGGGTGAATGTGGTAGAATAAAAATGTTATCTACATAATATACTGGTACAACTTTTTTGTTTACTTGCTAATTTATGCTGAATGGTTTCAGATAAACCACTAAAATGATGGAATGAGTGTTAAAACTGATTTCATATATTAGTCACTTTGAAATAAGTTTCAGATCATCTCTTTATACAAAGAGATTTATTTTATACAAATTCAACTTCTCTCAACAATTTCCATAATATAGGACATCAATTTCTATGTTTAATATTATAAATAATTATATGCTTCAGGATCCGCATCATAAAAATGCAAAGATTTGTAAAAATTTAGTTTACTGACGTATAATTAATATTAAAAAACACACCTTTTGAAGTGCACCGTTTGCTGAGTTTTGGCAAATGTGTACTGCTCTAGATTCACTACCACAGTGAAAATGGAGAATATTTACAATTTCCCCAAAGTTGTATCAGGCTACTTTGCAAGAAAAAGTGTCCCACTCCCAACCCCTGGCAACCTCTGCTCTGTTTATTATTACCTAAGTACTGATTTTTACAGAACTTGATACAGATTGTGCCATGATGTATCTGGTCTATTTTATTCAGCAAAGGGCTTTCATGATTCATCCATGTTTTTGTGTATTTCAGCAGCTTATTCTCTTTATTTTTACGTTGAATTCCATGAATATACCAGGGTTTGTTTATCCACTCACTAGTTAATGGACATCCAGGTACTCTGCAGTTTGGGGTTACTACAAATAAAACTTCTGTGAACATTCAAATGTGTTAGTGTGGGCACGTGTTTTCATTTCTCTTGGATAAATACCTCAGAGTAGAACAGATAGGTCATATAATAAGTACATGCCTAACTTTATAGTGAACTTTCACATCATTTTCCAATTGACTTGACCATTTTACACTTCCATCTATAATATATGAAAGCTATAGTTTTTTATTGTAATTTTTGAAATTTTGATAAAATTTCAGTTGACTTTCTTCCTTGCTGCAGAAAAAAATAGTTTTGCTTCCATTTGAACACTCATTTCAATATTTCTGATATATATCTTTTGAACTGGTTATAACATCTATCTGGTCCTTCCCTTGATGAATGAATAAAATAGAATCTTTATATGCGTTCATTTTTATACCTGTAAAAGCTTGGAATTTAACTTTTAAAAATATTTTTGATAATGGTCTAGATATTATGAATGTTAGATGTAGAAACTCTGAAATCTATTATTATTTTCTAGAAGTAATGTTTTTTTTTTTTTTTTTTTTAGTGGCCAATGTACTTGGTTCATTGCAAACTGGAAATTGTTTCTTGGACAGTAATTCCAGCAGCCTCAGTGCCGATCTGTTGTCTCTCAACTGCTCACTCAGGCACAGTTCAAAGATCAGCCAAAATGTGGTCAGACAGAAATCCGAGATCCCTTTTCTGGCTTTGTCAACGAACTAACAAGCTATTATCATAGGTATCTTGCCCTGTCTTCAATATGCCTGAATTACTATGACCTCTAACTGTGCACCCTGAGGCCAGAAGCATTCCAACCTTCTTACCATTCCCTCCTCAGAGCCCCGTGTGGCTCCACTGCTCCTGGGAGAGAGACAATGAAGATCTGATGCTCTACACCTTCCCTCAGAATCAGGGCTGCTCACCTGCCTGCCTCTGTTCAGTGCCCGCCTTCAGACAGCTATTATATTCTGTTCAGATTTGTCATTGCTCTCGGTGGCAACATCGGTCCATTTGGACCTCAGCCAGTTTGGAAAGTGCCATTCTGAATGTCCTAAGGCTTTGAACAAATGTGTGTTTGCTATACAATTGAACTCTGTGCTTAATATTGCATCAACACATTTAAGTCTATTATATGCTCCATAACATTGAGACACATGTACATATAATTGGAACGTAAACATTGAATACGTGACATATTTCCCCCACATTATAGATGCAGTCTAATATTTGGATAACAGTGTCATTTTTATAATATAAAATTTAAATTTTAATGTATTTTTAAATTGACTGTAGTATAAATTATAGTGTCTCAGAAAATAAAATGGGTAAAAATTGGAACTTTTTGAAGCTGCCTTCTATTATGTCGTATTAAAAGAAAGAAGAAAGAGAAAGAAGAAGAAAAGGAGGCAGTGGTAACAGTGATTAAAAATGGTTACAAATGAAAGCCTCACTATAAAAATAGAATAAAATCTTCATAAGCTGCTTATCCATCTTCATGCACTTTTGCTATTACCCTTTTCAAAATGCTCATCATTACTGTGACTACGTCTTTTATTACCCTTTCCTATAAAAGCTTTGTATTTGTTCCCTCTATGGGATGTTGCACTCGTAACTCTCACACTTCTTATTTCCATGATGTAACAAAACACAGTCTGTTGCCATGGCAATGATCAGCATTTTGCAGCATGAGCTACTGTGATTACAGGTCCCTAGTGGTAGACTCTTTTTCTTTCAATCAATTGCAGAGATGCCTTTTGTTCCTCCATGCACTCCAAATTTAGTGCTTAATGTGATTTGATTAATATTTCAAAGTTTAACCAGTGTAGTAATATGTTAACTGGTAATACTTGATCTACATTTTTCTATAACTGCATTGTTTAGCCTATACGAATAAGTCACTGAATCATAGTAAACTAGGTGTATCTAAAATTTAAAAAATATATTACTTAGTCTTTAAATAGAAAATAAATGTATTTTACAATGCGTTTACATGATATCTAGATGGTCAGACTCAAATCCTATACCTATAAATTGAATTATGAGGGGAAATTTTTATTTCAATACGAAGGTCCTGACACAGATGTGTTGTATGCTGGAGGGCAGAGAGACTGTTCAAACCGCGTAGAGAAGTCTGCCCAAACTCACACTACGGAGTATTACCTTGTACTTACCAAATTTTAGCTAAACAAAGGCCTCTTCTCTTGGAGACATATATGTTTAAATTGGAAAATGTATATATGTATATATATATATGGAGAAATTTATATATATATATAAATTCACTCTCAGACTAATTTAAACCAACAATTAATAATTTATATATATATGAATATATATTTGCAATTTTTCATTCCAGTTTATACTACAACTTAAGGTCCAACTAGCAATGAATTTTTATTTCATAAAAATAATGAAATGCATACCAGATTGTGTAGAAAATAAATTATCATAGAAAACATACTATGAATTTCCTAGTCAAAACTTATTTTTAAAATTTTCACATAAGATTTAAACCAGTATTTCTGCAACAAAGCGAATGAAAATTTGGTTACCCTTTTTGCATACCTAAGAGGTCTTGTTTTCCTAATTTGAATAATAAATTAATAGCCACTGATATGAAATATCACCCAAGTACCTGTAACTCTCCTACCTGTGATTCAATTTTGGTTCCAATTAAATATCAATTACCAATTTGGCTTGCTATTAAAAGACTTGGAGTTTATAATACTGAATCAAATCCTTTCTTTTCCCCCAAACTAAATTGCTATTTCCATTTCAGTCGGTAAGAAAATCAATTCTGTGGACTACCACCTGGCATTATACACCTAAATTTCCTTTTATAGTTATGAACATAGAGACTAAATGTCTTATATAGTTTCAAAAATTGTTTTTATAAATTAATCTGTACCCATTTATCAACCCCTAGATTTCTTCAGTATCAAACTCTATTTAGGAAAGAAGATAGCCTGGCTGGAGTGGCTCAATGGACTGAGTGCCACCCTGCAGATTGAAAGGTTACTGGTTCAATTCCTGATCAGGGCACATGCCTGCATTGTGGGCGAGATCCCTGGTTGGGGGTGGCAACTGATTGATGTTTCTCTCATGCATCAAGGCTTCTCTCCCCCTCTTTCTCCCTCCCTTCTCCTCTCTTTAAATGTAAATAAACAAAATTTTTTAAAAACAGAAAAAATATATAAATTTCACAGAGTGGTAACACATTCATCTCTGACACTATGCTATTGAGTAACACAATTTTTAAGTGAAATAATATTGGTTATTTACAAGTTTATGAACTTAAATTTAGAATATATAATTGACATGCTTGTCTCCTCCTTTTCAGGACTATTTTTATTATTATTTATTTATTTATTTATTTATTTATTTATTTATAGAGAGAGGGGAAGGGAGGGAGAAAGAGAGGGAGAGAAACATCAATGTATGGTTGTGTCTCATGTGGCCCTCATTGGGGACCTGGCCTGAACCTGGGCATGTGCCCTGACTGGGAATCAAACTGGCGACCCTTTGATTCGCAGCCCGTGCTCAATCCACTAAGCTACACCAGCCAGGGCTCAGGACTATTCTTAAACATGAGCCATATCTAGTGCTATATCCTATGTACTTCGCGCATTTTACTCTCTCAAGTTGCCTTGTTCTCAAGATTCACTTTAACTCAGAATAACTTAAGCAAACAATGAATAATTACTAATATAAATACATTGTGTTTATATTGCATTAGGAAAAGCTGGTTTTAACAGTTAAACATGTCTGGTTGAGACTGGTAGCAGGGGATATAGGATAATTCTAAGGCAGCCATGTTTACACTTTGGAGAATAACCTATCTCTGGTAAGACACCTGCCAGAATTAGCATTCTAAATATTAGAAGAATATTCATAATTATTGTATGTAATGTTGTTCACGTTGCAAGATTTTACAAGGCTTGAATCAAACAAAGATGGCAATGTATTTCTTACGCATGTGCCTATAAGAATATATTTCAGAGCAAGACAGTATATATTTTAAAGCTCTTAACGACTGACAATCATCACTCAGAGTAGTTTTAGACAACATGATGAGATCTAAAGGAGGACATGCAACTTCAAGTGAAACTTTATGACGAAGTTGTTTTTGACTGATGCAAATGAATTCATATGAAGAATGAAAGCAGAGGCATCAAAGACAACTGACACGAAGCCCAGCTGAAGTAAGTGACCACAGGGAAAGGTAGCCAACTTGACGTGCCAACTAACAATATTAGTGGTACCAATGATTTAAAATATCTATTCTGTTTGATGGCTTATTTTCATTATCAAATGAAGTAATCTGTAATTTAGAAAGCATGTTTATAGAAAGCAGCTAGACGTTTTTAATAACTTTCTTTCATGTAAGAACAAATGATATATTTTAAAATTCATTGCCGATTTAAAGTATTGTATTATTTACATCAGATATCTATCCTTGAATTTTTAAATGCCATTGAACAAAATTTCTAAAGTAAATGTTTAGCTTTCTTGTGACTGGTTTTACCTACTTCTTCAGGGACTAAATTTACATATATACTAAATATTAACAATACTTATTAGAAACACATAAGCCAATAAATTCTAGTCACTTATTTAAATTACTCTTAAGTTGCATATAAAAGATTGAATGTTTCCAGGGTTGTCCTAATTATTATTTTCATAGCAACTGAGTAATGAGAGGTTAAGAATAGTCTGAGGGTGGAACTCCCCCCAAAACCCACGAAATTTATTCATAAAAAATTGTATTTATTCTTACCTGTTTCTACTTCAGCCACCTTCAAAGCACTCTCCATTTCATGCAATACACCTATCAAGACATTTTTTCCACTGCTCAAACAGTTTTCAAACTTGTCAGTATTGATGCTTTTCAGTACCTCTGTCATTTTTTGTTTCACCTCTTCCATGTCAGCAAAACATTTCCCTTGAGGACATCTTTCATCTGAGATTGAAAAAAGTCACTCTGGGCAAAAGATGGTGAATAGGGAGGGCAGGGCACATGGGCCATCAGCTTTTAGTCAAAAACTGCTGTACACTCAGTATGGTGTGGGCAGGTGCACTCATAAATCACCCATCATTAAATAGGCAAACACATTGAAAGAGTCTTCAAAAAAATCACAGATGTCAAATGCAGCCTCTCACAACAACACCAGCTGGTCCAGTGACACAGATGGGTTCCTAGAACACGCACTTAGCTTCAGAAGACTATGCTATAAGCGGCCTGCTTTCCAGAAGATAATTTCTGTTTTTTGAGGGGGCCCCCCTCATATGAATTGACTCTCCTTTGTTCTCCATTACCTTGAATAATATTATTAATTTCCCATTTTAATTTTTCACATATATATTTGAGCCAATATGTTATTCAATTGATTTTCATCAGTAGTTATTATCATACTTCTGTTATATAGATTCTTAAAACTGTGTTTGGAAAACACTGCAGTGTGATGATGAAAGAAAATATTAGAGCATCTGTTTATGACAATCTAATCCTCTAGAATTGTCTCATTCTATATTTTGTATAGAACTATGAATATGTGTTATTGAAGTCACATATGACTTAAAAATACACATACACTATAAATGGGTAAATTGTACTTCTTAGTAAGGAAAAAATGTAATTAATAGAAAAGCACTTTCAAAGAGTTCAGAGATTAAGGTATAATTAATAAATGAATTAATGGTTTTATGTTATATTATGTTTGCTTTTCAATATTTTGCCATTTTTCCATATAACATTTAATATTTGATAGAATAATACTAAACTTGGACAGAAAACTAAAAAAAATTTACATGCAATCATCTATTTATTTTTAAAATGAATCCTAAAATGTGAATAAAATAGTTTCAAGAGTATAACTTAAGAACATAGTAATTCATTTTAATTTACATTATTTCAAATAAAGGAATCAAGAAAATATACAAAATATAATGTAAAAATTCCAGTTCGTGGGACGAAATGCTTCTTTTGAAGTACATCTGAAAACAAATATCACTTGATAGGCAGAGATCATTGTTTAAAGAGAAAGTTTTACAAATCAGAAAATTTTACAAATAATAAAATTTGTGATTTTTATATCACCTATTCTAATAATATGTAAAAGAATACTGCAACTTCAAGTCAAGATGGAGGCATAGGTAAACACAGCTAGCCTCATCACACGATCAGATCAAAATTACAACTACACTGTAGAACAACCATCACTCAGAACAGCCAGAAATCAAGTTGAATGGAAGTTCAGTAACTATGGAATTAACGAAACCACATCCATCCAGACTGGTAGGAGGGGCAGAGACATGGAGATACAGAACGGGTTAGTCCCACACTCATGCGTGGGTGAGCAGGTGAAAATCTCATATGGATAAAAATTCAGGAGGGATATCTTGGGAGCAGGGAGTCCAAGTCCCACACTAAGCCCTCCAGCCGTGTGCTCCATTGCCAGGAAGATAAGTCAGCATACCTTCTGGCTGCACAAAAACTGTAGGGATTGAGTCGGTGGCAGAAACTTCAGGAGTCCCAAGTAATTCTTCTTAAGATCACACACACAGACTTACTCAGATTCACTTCCTCTGAGCTCCAGCACCAGAGTAGCAGCTTGAAAGGCACCAGTGGCATATGGGGAGGAACTGATGTGTCTGGCATCAAGATGAGAACAGCAGGGCAGCTCTCTCCTAGACATAAAGGCAGGCAAAGGCCATTGTTCTTAACTGAACCCTCCCCACAGAGAGCCATAGAGTTGGTAGGTGGGTGCCATATCTGAAACTCCATCAACCTAACACTGTTCACCTGGCCCTGGAGATCTCCTGGGGCTCCAGCTGACCCAACTTATGGTCCCATCCAAACTGTTAATAGTGGCTTTTCCTTATGAAAAGTTCGTCTTGGCTCTTGCTTCACAACTCCCTAAATTTTCTCAAACAAGCAACAGCCAGCTCAGCAAGTACCCAGACTCTATGAGGACCTCTTGCTAAGCAGCCCCAGGCCTGGTACTAGCAGCAGCCAGCCTACGTTCACAGCTTGGCTTCACCTGGGAACCTTGAAGCTAGGCCTAAGTAGCAGCCATCTGAAGATTTCTTTGTAGCTCATGCAGGGTGGCCCTGAGCAGAACACAGGTGGGGGCTGATCATGGTCTGCACCACCCAGGAAACCCCAGATCTTGTGTACCCAGTGGACAGCTATAGACCATGTTGGGACACTGCCACCCTGCTCCTGCAGAGCTGATTGTCACAGAAGGTAGAGGTTGGTGGACAGTGGTCACAGCCAGTTCTGCAGCTGACTTGCCTAGATAAATTCCTCCAATTGACATGCTAACAGCAATCAAGGCTCAACTACAAAAGGAGAGTGTAATCAGCTCACATGGTATATCTTGAGTACCCAAGTTGAATGATAGATAATGTTGTGTCACAAGAAAGTAAAGGGCACCTGTTACATTAGGCCATGCTAACAAGACAGAGCATCATAGAAACTCTACCTAACAGAGAAACAAACACGGGGAGGCTGCCAAAATGGGGAGTCAAAGAAACATGGCCCAAATGAAAGAACAGATCAAAATTCCAGAAAAAGAACTAAACAACATGTACATAAGCAATCTGTCAGAGGCAGAGTTCAAAACACTGGTTACAAAAATGTTCAGGGAACTCAGCGAGGACCTCAACAACAACAACAAAAAAGATCCAGTTGGAAACAAAGGTATGCTAATTGAAATTTAAAAAATTACAGGAAACCAACAGTAGACTGGATGAAGCTGAGAATCAAATCAATGATTTGGAACAGAAAACAACTAATCAGAACAACCAGAAAAAAAGAGTCCAAAAAACCAAGGGTAATGAATGGCACCTCCAGGACAACTTTAAGCACACCAACATCTGCATAATAGGGGTGTCAGAAGGAGACAAGAAAGAGCAAGAAATTGGAAATCTATTGAAAACATAATGAAAGAAAACTTCCCTAACTGGGTGAAGGAAATAGACGTGCAAGTCCAGGAAGCACAGAAAGTTCCAAACAAGGTGGACCCAAAGAGGCTCACACCAAGACAGGTCATAATTAAAATGTCAAAGGTTAAAGATAAAGAGACAATCTTAAAAGCAGCAGGAGAAAAGCATTTAGTTACCTAAAGGGGAGTTCCCATAAAATTGTCAGCTTATTTCTCAAAAGAAACTTTGCAGGCTAGAAGGGATTGGCAAGAAATATTCAGTCATGAAAAGTGGGGACCTAGAGCCAAGATTACTCCACCCAACAAAGTTATCATTTAGAATCAAAGGACTGATAAAGAGCTTCCAAGACAAGGAAAAACTAAAGAGTTTATCATCACCAAATCATTATTATATGAAATGTTAAAAGAACTTATTTAGGAAAAAGAAGATCAAAAGTTGCACAATAAAATGGCAACAAACATATCTATCAACAATTGAATCTAAAAAAAGAAACTAAGCAAACAAGAACAGAGACAGAATCATGGACATGGAGACTGTTTTGATGGTTGACAGATGGGAGGGGACTTTGGGAGAACAGTTGAAAAGATTAGGGGATCAAGAAGTACAAATTGGTAGTTGCAGAATAGCCATGGGATGTAAAGTACAGTACAGGAAATAAATGGCCAAAGAATTTATTATATGCATGACCAATGGACATGAACAAAGTTATGGTGATTGCCTGAGGGAGTAGAAATGTGCTGGGTGGAAGGGGGCTAAAAGGAGGAAATTTGAACAACTCTGAAAACATAATCAATAAAATATATTTAAAAAATAAATAAATATTGCAACATGTTTTTAATTTCTTCAATCACAATTTCTTACTGTTTTTGATTAGAGATTATATTTACTATGTTAATACAAAATAACATGCTAGCCAAGGAAAGTTATCTATTAGGTAGAAAGAGTTTTTAATTTTCTTTATTTGACTTTGACTGATCTGTTCCTTACACGATGAAACTTAACTTGATCCCCATAAAGCAGCTCTTCCCTTTGGGAATCAAAAGTACTTCGTTAAAACTTGTGTTTCTGCACACATAACTAGAAGTATGATAATGACACCCTAATTACCTCACATTGTGATGAGATTCCCAACTTAGCTGAGCACACTCCAGGACTGTGGAGGTTGGGCAGCTGTCATCTTCCCTTGGACCAAAAGGACTAATCCCAGCATTTATAAATTTATGCATAAGTAGGAAAATCTTTTACGTTTTTTCCTCAGGAACTTTATGGACATAGTCACAGAGAAGCGTATGGGTAAATTTTACATAGTGTATGAAATATAATTACCAGCATCATAGTTTTCCATATAGCATGGCATTTAAGTGCAATATCAAATTGTAAGGTTAAACGTACTAGTGTTTTAGAATCAGGCAGTTTTCAATTTATTTAATGTAAATTTTAATAACATGAAAATAGATGAAATGTTTTTGCAATTTTCATGCTTTAAACTTTCACCTTGAATAGTGCAGTATGTTGAGGAGCTACAAGTGACTGAGCCACTTAGTTTTCATAACAGTGTGACAGGTAAACACTAAGATAGTCTCCATGGTCCCCATTTGTTATGTTCATGCCTTGTATATTCACCTCGCTCTGACTATGGACAGGACATGTGACTTACCCCTAACTGATACACTATAGCAAAGGTACAGGTTGCCACTTCCATGATTATGATACATAGGACTGTAACTTCTCTATTGCTATCCTACTCTCCCTCTTTCTGACTTAGATGTAACAAGTTTTCTTGTTGGGAAGGCATATTTGTCAAAGACCTGAGAACATTCTCAGGCTAACAACCATCTAGAATCTCTGGCCCTCATTCCAACAGCCAGAAGGGAATGAAATCTACCAACAGTATATGAATAAAGAAATAGATCCTGCCTCAATTCAGTCCTCCAATGATACTCCCAGTCCTGGTTGGCAGCTCTATAGGAGCCTCATGTGAGACCCAAATAGTGGATAAAGCTAAGCTATGCCTGACTTTGAGCCATAAATGTGTATAACTTTAAGTAGCTAAGTTTGTGGTGATTTGTTATACAATAATAGAGAACTAATATGAACTGAAAACTCATTTTATGCTCCTTATACTATTTATGTCACTTCAGTGGTTGAAGAATGAATCGAGACTCATTGCAAGATTTCATGGAATAGGAATTGTTACCAACCAGCTAAAAATCAGAGTCAACACTGTTTCAGGGTGCTAGCATGTTCGATATATTTTCCTGCTCACCACACTATCTAAGGTTAACTTAAGGACTCACCATATAATATGAGGTGAATTCTGAATATTTTTAGGAGAAAGCAAAATAACTTTATGGGTATAATTGACTCTGTATTTATAAATGATTTAGAAAATAAACAAGATTCTAATCACACTGCCCATTATTCCACTGCTCAGAATAAACTCTGTGCCTATGAATGTGCTATTATCTTATCAATATTTCTATTAACTGGATTAAACAATAGAGTGCTTCCTGGGTTAAGTATATGTTACCATTTGAAAACCGTTTTGAGATACATAAAGGAGTATTGTCACTATGCATCAGTCAGAGAAAACTCTTATGTGGTGAGCGTAATCCAGTTTTCACTGTGATGTCCCAAATTTAGATGTCAGTTTTATAATACTTCCCTTTTTCTAACCAGAATTAGAATATGTCTTCATACTAAAAATCAAAGCAATTATTATTTCTATCTTTATGAAATGCTTTATTGAATATTATTCTTATAGATTTCATAGAAAATTACCTA
>PVKM010039069.1:0-13898 GCA_004027735.1 Carollia perspicillata | reverse complement strand
TATCATGCTTTTCTCTTTTTATTTCCTCACCTAATAAATAAGGCCAATATCACACTACCATTGTGTAGCTTGCAAGAAAACTGTGATTAATAAATAAAAGCATCTCTAAGGTTCTCTTCTTTTGGAGAAAGAACATCAGAGAAAAGGTGTCTGAGGAAATTTCCATTGATTTAGCTGGATTTAGGGATAAATATTATTTATATGATTTTTCCATTTGAGTGGCAATATTTTATAGTGGTTAAGGGCACATATTTTGAGTCAGTTATATTTGGATTCAGATATGGATTCTAATGCACAGTTACTTAATCTCTGCATGTTGGAGTTCATTGTACATGGAGAGTGGTAACAGCTGTTGTGATTACTGTAAGCTTATTAGCACAGTGACTGGAATATGTGTGAGTTACTGCACCCATTACCATCATCTTCATCAGCACGATCCTTTCCTCATTGAAGTCCACAATAATTTCAAGCCTGAGTGAATGCTTTATAAATAACCAAGTATTATAAAAGCATTCCTAAGATCAGGGTAGCTCTGTCTGTAGGTAGCCCTATATTCTAGTTTTTGGAGGAGGTACAGGACTTCCACAAGGAGATGGACTCCCACAGACATTAACTTTTGTGACCTAAGTTAGGTAGAAAAGTGAATAGAAACTAGGCAAGAATGAGCAGTGATGCTGACAAACATGCCCAGGGACCAGGTGTCATGAGAATTTTGCCTTTAGACCTTGGGGATACTATGAACTCTGACTGTAGTGTTTTAGTCCAGAAATTAACATGAAAGGTGAGCCAGAAGAAGTGGGATTTAGGCCTAGACTCAATTCTTTGGTGAACATCAATTTTCTCACTTACATAGTTAGGCATTATTTGAGGGTTTATTTGGTATAGGTAAAGTGTAGGTGTTTCATTATACCTCTTGTGGTCCTAAGATTATATACCTTGGAGTTTGGCATCTTACCCTTCCTTAGTCTTTCAATTTGGGCTAGTTATAAGGAATCAATAAATATCGTGCCAAAGTGTGGAGTTATTGTACAGTTTCTATCAAGAGAATTATGTGTCCTATTCCATGAAATACAACGGCAATGCTAGGATTGTTATTATAGACTTCATCTGAGATTGTGCCATTAAATCTCTTTAAATTAAGGAGCAAACAGAATCTAATGTAAGAATGCATACTATAAATGTCTAGCATCTCACCAGAGGCTCTTCTTCCAGCAACAATGCATAGGTTACACGCAAGACACTGACTTCTTGTTCATTTGTAAGGAAGGTGATCTTAGCCATTTAAATGTCTGCTCTCTATATGGGTGGGTTTCAACCACTCATTGACCTATGTTCCCATTCCAGGAAGTTGCATCTTCCAGGATCAGATCCCAATTTATTGGCAGTGACCTCTTTCCTAAGATTTAATTAAGTTTCAAAAATTCTCCTGAAATATACTTTTAGTTTAAAGCAATACAACCACACACTAACGTAATATAATTATTCCATATATATTTTTCATTCAGCCTTTCTTTAGTGCCTTTTGTGTGCCTAAATGAGTACCTATGGCTAGAAGGGAATTCTAACCCAGGTCACTTAGAGCTGTCTTTATTCCCTAGAATCAGTAGACCTATATTTGTGTGTTAAGGTACCACAGATGATATCATGAATTGTCCTTAAGAGGGATGATAGATGACTGGGGAGCACACCTTTCTTCCTTTCCTAGGTAGAGATTTGCCTTGTAGGTAACACAAGACCAATATAAGATTCAGAGCCACAAACAGATATTTTTTTGCAGGATTTAATTCTATCCAAAGCAAAGAATGTATGTATGTATGTATGTATGTATGTATCTATCTATCTATCTATCTATCTATCTATCTATCTATCTATCTATCTAGGTCTGTATTTATCAATTGCCCCTTACTCTTTCCAATACTTTGTGCTAAACGTATCAAGCTATGTCGCTCTTATGTGCCCTACCATAATTATGCAGCTTTGACCTTTACACATGAGTAAGTTTCTGTGTGCGTGGCAGGAGGAACAGTTAAAGAGCACTGCTGCCGCCAGACAAAAATGTGGGAAAGAGAACAGCACAAGGACAGAAAGACTAATCATACACTCTCTTAAATAGCTTTCTGTTGTGCTTACATTAGAGCAGAGTCTCAAAAAGGATTACCGGTGTGCTTGTTTATTCACAATTGCATTTCTTCTGTCTTTAAAGCAGTCACAGATTTTTTAATCTTGTCCCTGCAGGTTCATGTATTGGAAGGATCCCCTCTTTTCAGGCTCATTAATGGGCAGTTTTATCCTGTCTAAATGAAGAGAAATGAAGAAGGTATTCCGTAGTGTTTATATCACTCTCTAAATAGAGGGGCTGGAAACATCTCGGGTCATGATTTCTTATAGAATACCTGAAATCTATGTGAAATATGAATAATAATTTTAACAGTACTAATAACAAAAGTGACACACATTTTTATCACTCTCAGATGTTTTGCCATGTGTGTATCAGGGTCTGCATGTGTGTTAACATGTGTATGCAGTGGGGTGGGGTTAGATGGGGTTAGAAGAACACTAGTTATCAAGAGGCTAATACATTGTGTTCCTTTGCATGTTTTTTCTATTGAATGTCACTTAGAATCTGAACAGTTGCTTCCAAGAAATGACTGACAGCTTGTTTTGAAATACAACATTTGGATTCATTTCTTCATACCACTGTGCTGTTATAAGTATTCACACAGAGTCCACAGACCTGACAATATACAAGAGATCTGAATAGAATTTAGGGAATCAATATATCCCTTTTATTTCAGATCTTTTATTGAAGGCTGTGGTGTTCCGCAGAGGGTAGCAGAAAATGTCAGAAGGGAGGGGAGGTATTGTGCATCTAGTGTGTAGAAAGTGAGGGCAACAGTTTATGAACAAGATGAGCTAATCCACAAATCAAGTTACATAAACTGTCCTTTGAGCCATTTTTTATCAGATGTATTGAGTGTAACTATTGACTGAATTTAGATTAAATAATTACTTATTAATTGCACACATGAGTCAATTTATTAATGATAACTTATGACTACTAATGTCTATAACTTAGAAACTTTCATAAGTCAGCTTCCTCTGTTACCTCTCTTGGGGAGCGGGAAAACAAAAACACCATTTATTCCACATTATAAGCATAAATTAGGGGTCAGTTTTTCACCTTGATGTTTACTGGCTAAAATTGAAGATAATTTTGGGCTTACTAATTGCAATGCAAATTGTGTAAGTTGTGCTAACACTTATTTATGCTAAAGTTATAAGGTCATATTATATATTTTGACCAAATAAGGGTATACAAAATGTTAATAACTGTTACTCTTCAGGAATGGATGCTAAATTAGAAATGTGCAAGAAAGGATAAAAGATATAACCCAATTTCTATTTCCAGTTATGATTCATTACCATTTTAGGTGCTTTATGATGTTTGTGCTTTCCAGTTTGGACAGCATTCCGTCCTTCTGGTTAGTTTATAGAATGTCCACTCCCATTGGTAACTGTCCACGTTTGTGGTTTTGTGGGAATATCTCTACAAAATGAAGCTGCTTCTCAGGGCTCCTAGAGTCTCAGGGTTAATTGGAGTGTTAGTTTTACATGCAGTCACAACAGATCAGTGTTATGTTCTTACAATCAGAACTAAGGCTTTGAAGCACACTTATTAAGTTCTTCCAGCACCAAAGCCATTGTTTAAGAAACAAAGGCAAGCAGGGTTGTAGTTAATGCCTCCAGAGCCATGGGAAAGATGAGAAAAAATGTCGTTCTCAGTCTAGAGTTGGCAGACTTTGGGCCAGAGATGCACAGCTGTTTTTTGTCAGACTGAAAATTTGAATTTTAAAACATTTCTTAGATCAAGAATGAAGCAACTGTTATCCTATTCAATATGTACCAGTGGGATTTATGCCGATGAAATAAGGAATTCCGAATCCATAGTACAAGTTGAATGTGATCTAGAGTTCTGCTGTTAACACTGTGCTATGAAGAAATGGTAATTTGTAAAACAACACTAATTAATGAAGCTTCGGGAAAAGAAAGGGGAAAGGACACCCAAGAGACAGGATTTCAAGTCCTGGTGTTTTGTCTTTGATAACCTGTTAGTTGCCTGTAAGATAAGAGGGCAGTAGGAGGTGAGTTCTAAGCTCTGGCTTTCCATGAATCACTAAGTGCAGGTTGGTTTTTGTTGAATCACAAGGGTGCTGAGAGACCACCAGCATGTTGATGGCACCAGGCACCTGCGGATGGCTCAGGATGGAGGAATAGGACCAGGTGGCAAACTGTTCAGGGCATTTGCCAAGGGCATGTCACTGCCTTCACATGTAGTGAGTTGCAGCCCACATTAATTCCAAGCCCACCCCTTGCTATTTCTACACTCTTGGCCTGAGGGCAGTTTCCCCCCCATTTTAGGATTCTGTGAAAGAGAAATTTGTTTTGTTCTGTAAAAGTCCTTACTTGGCAAGCCAGCTCCCCTCCTCTCCTTTCCCACATGCACCATCATAATCAGCGCCACCAAAAGAGGCTAATTTTGCCAGACTTGGATTCCGATCAGCCAGTGCTCTCCAAAGATTGCCATGTTATTGCAAAATTAGACTTTTTATTACTGGAATAAATACTGTGCAGTCTTTGTAGCCAGCACTTAATGGATTCCTTTGCTAATTTCCCTGAATAACAAGGATTCCTTGTGAAAATAAAAGACAGACAAGGTAGAATAAACCGGCAATTACATATAAAGTGCTGCTGTTAGCCTGCCAAAGCAGTTCATAAACCCGGCAGGGAAAGACTGGGGCATTTTTCAGGGCTTTCACCCCAATTGCCTTGCTGAACGCTCCCCTCTTGGTGAGCTGTTTACATGGGAGGGAATAGATTCTGCAGCTGACGTTCTATGGCCTGGTAGGAAGGATGTATTGCCTTCTTTTCCTTGTTCCCTTCCCTGGGAGAATTCAGTTTCCATCCTAATACCTTATTTGCTTTTGAGCTAAATCTCTTTGGAAGCCAATGATATGAAAGAACATTGTATCAGAGAAGTGTAAAAGATTGCTTTGGTGTTTTGTTTTGACAGGTTGTATAGGTTCAGATCATGGGTTCAGGGGTTAGAAAGACATGAGTCCAAAGGTCCTATCCACCATATGCAAACTAGGTGACACTGGAGCACACTATTTAACTTTTTTCAACCTTAGTTTTCCCATCTTTAAGATGGACACAGTGCAGCGATGCTCCAACTTTAGCATGCGTGGGAATTACCCAGGAGGACTTGCTTGGGTGAGTGCGCCAGGCAATTGCTGGGTTTCTAGTTCAGAAATACTAGGGTGGGGACCCAGAATTTCTACAGTGCTGCCACATGGTACTGATTGTGGTGGTCTAGGGATCATGCTCTGTGACCCGCAGCAGAAGGATATCATGAACATTAACATGGCGATGTATTTTTTTTCATACAGTGCTGTCATTTAGTTATCAATCAACATACTACAGGTCTGTGTGAACACACAACTCCTTTTTTCATTGAGAAACTTTTCACCTCCCCAAACTGTTAATTTTTTTCCATTTTCCTTCCTGAAACTCTTGTGACCCTGTTGTTGATTTTTATTTTTAGAATCATGAATTTGAGTAGTACCTCATCCTCCCCGCATTTTTAAACTTTTTTATGCAACTTGAAATTTATTTGGGGATCAGAATTCATTTTGTAGATATTTATCAGTCCAGAAATCTACCTTTTCCTATTCCTATTCTATATCCTTCAAATCTGATTTTGTGTGTTGTTGTTGATTTTGGAATGATACTTGTACCATCATAGCACTAAATGTTTTGTCCATGCCCTCTATGGTTCTCAAGTAGAAATTGAATTTTTTCAGTTTTCAGTCATCTTATTAACATCCATGAGGAAAAATAGTACAGCTTTCTATTAATCTCTTTCACCTTTTTCACCCATCACACCAAATGACCCTCCTGTGTGGCTATCATCAATTTGTTCTCTTTATCTATGAGTTTGTTTCAGTTTGTTCATTTTTTTATTCTACATATAAATGAGACCATAGGATATTTGTCATTCTCTGTCTGACTTATTTCACATAGTGTAATCCCTTCTAGGTCCATCTATGTTGTCAGAAATGGCAAGATTTCATGCTTTTTAATGGCTGACTAATATTCCATTTTATGTATGCCCTGCATCTTTTTACCCACTTATCTATTGATGGGCATCTAGGTTGCTTCCATATCTTGGCTGTTGTAAATAATGCTGCAATGAACATAGGGTTGCATATATAATTTTGAATTAGTGTTATGGATTTCTTTGGATAAAATACTGCTATGTGGAATTGATGGGTCATATGGTAGTTCTATTTTTAATTTTTTGAGGACCCTCCATACCCTTCCATAATGGCTGCACCAGTTTATAATCCCACCAACACCACCTGTGGGTTCCCTTTCCTCCACATACTCACCAGTACTTACTGTTTGTTGATTTGTTGGTAGTAGCCATTTTGACAGGTGTGAGGTGATGCTCTTATTGTGATTTTTATCTACAGTTTTCTGATGATTAGTGATATTGACTATCTTTTCATGTATCTATTGGTCATTTGTATGTCCTCTTGGGAGGAATGCATATTTAGGGCCTGTCTGTTTTTAATCAGATTATTTTTTGTTGAAGTTGTTAAGCTAAATGTGTTCTTTATATATTTTAGATATTAATTAATCCACTGTTGATATATTGTTTGTAAATATGAACTACCATTTGATAGGTTGCCTTCTTGTTTTATTGGTAGTTTCCTTTGCAGGCAAAAGCTTTTTTCAATGTCTGTATCTTAAATAGGGGCAATGGCAGGGATTCTAGCAACTCCTACAATATCCACACTCTTGTCTCCTTATAAGTGTGGAGAGCATTGGAAACTCTGCTTGGCACCATGAAGCCCAAAATATTTGCGTGAAGTATCCACATTAGGATTGCTCTGTGAACATGAGATAATGTATATGCTTATATCATCCCAAAGACTTACGAAAAAGCATTATTATATGGATAGCATTAATAGTGATATCTTTCTTTGTACTAATCATCATCTCCTGCAGATTCCTATTTTAAAATGCACATTTCCCAAGAATATTAATGCTTATGTTTGAAGCATGAGTGCATTTGGGAAGAAATAGATTGCATGTGTGAGAAATTAGAAAAGAAGAAAGATTGGGATGCCTGAATTACAAGTAGAATCCTCTCCCTCCTGTCCTCCATGGCCTTGCCAGGGGACAGTCTGAGGAGATGCCTGAGGATAGGGCGGGACAATTCTCTGATCTCTCAAGAAAAGTCTTGCAGTGCATTTTTTAAGGCTCTTTGGCTGCAAATAACAGAAAAGCATGAAACTGATGTACAGAAAAAGGCAGGAAGGGGGATGAAGGGAAATACATTGGAATGTTCTGGAGAATAGCTCAGATAATCCCGGGGCAAATCAGTAAATACTAAGTCATGAGTAACTGAACCAACAATAGACAATTAGAAACAAGGGTTACTGCTTCACTTTCTTCAGAGCCACATGGCCTCTCATCTCTGATGTGTTTCAGTGTGACAGTGTCATATTCCGTCTTTGCAGACTAGCTCTTGCTGCTTCACATGGATATGCCAAATGTAGCTGTTCTCATTCTGATTGTGTAACACCTTTCAATTGGGGAACCTGCCCAAACTGACCAGTCAATCTAAATCATTATTCTAAGTCCCCAGGGTAAATTGCATTGGTCCCCATTGGGTGAGTGCCTATTTCCAATCCATTTGTCTGTAGTCAGGATGTAGGCCATGCAGGGAGTACAAACAGTGGCCCGGCAGAACATGTACCAAAGACATGTACCATATTTTGTGAATAATACAGTCATTGGGAGGATACACAGAATCTCATGCACATAGATTCTCGTGGGAAGGAATGGAAAGTACAAAGATTTGAGTTAAGTGACTAAGAGGCTAAACAACTAAAAGCCAAAACAACAAAAGAAGTAAAAAAAAATTGATAAGGTTAGCCTGTGCATATCACATACACACGCTCCCAAACACCCACATACTTTACCAATTTGTTAAAACCTACATTTCTTTGTAAGGGCCTTTCCCTTCTCATTTCCCCTTGCTCCCCTTGACACACCAAGGAGGAAGAGGGAAGGAAGAATTTGAGAGAAATTCACTTTCTTTAAGCTACATCCTGAAAATGACACTTGTTTCCATTAAACACCACCCCTGCTTTTGTCCCTCTCTTTCATCATATGTAAATGAGGACAGTGTGTCTGTCCTGTGAACCCTTGGGGAGGACTGAGGAGGATACAGCCTGTAAAGTGTTTAGGATACTGCTTGCTGTCTGGTAAATGGTCAACATATTTTAGTTACGTTATTGTTGTTATTAGTGCGTGAGAAAATAGCATACATGTACACGGGCATAGCAACATAGCATAAAGCTTCAGGAGAGGAAAGAAAGAAAGCACATTAGCTTCGAAAGGACCTTAGGGAAGAGGCAGGGCTTGTGATTCACATGTGGTTTTTCCACAGAACAGTGGATGGAATAGGGTAATCCAGTTTGGGAGGAGCAAGAAGCAGGAGCAAAAGCACTGAGATGCAAGGGTGTCTGCTTTATTATGGGTTGTACTGCATATAAAAACTTGGTTAATACAGAAGAAATATTTAGAGGCATATCTAGGAATGCAAGCAGAGCCAGACTGCCAATCCCTGTCAAACATATGTATGTGAGTGTATGAGAATGGAATTATGCATCCAGAGAAATGCCCTTGTTCAAACAGAAATAAATGACACAGGAATACAATGTAGAAATGCCTCTTATCCCTTTCAAAATAATTCCAGTGCACCCTAACTTTCTAAGATGATTTCAATGCACTCCAAGGGGTGATCTTTTCTAATATGAATCTATCCCGGTATTTTTTAGAGTAATTATATAAGGATATTCTTCCCAAATTATGTGATTTTGTCAAAATGCATTAATACAGTGATATAATTAACATGACTGTCAAGGAGAGATTTGGTGAATTGCTGACCTCCTAAATGTGGTTTGCCAGACAACACTATTTCCAGAACTACAAATGTTTTAATATATCAGGAGAAGGTAACACCTAGGCCTTTGTGCTTGTGTGATGAGTCCTGAACGAGACCAGTGACAGAGGAAAGAGAAATTCTTCCAAGATTCACAGATACAAGATCATCGTCATCATCATCATCATCATCACCACCACCACTATCATCATTGTGTCATCATCATCATCATCATCATCGTCATCACCACCACCACTGTCATCATTGTGTCATCAACATCGTCATCGTCATCATCATCACCACCACTATCATCATTGTGTCATCATCATCATCATCATCATCGTCATCACCACCACCACTGTCATCATTGTGTCATCATCATCATCATCGTCATCATCATCACCACCACTATCATCATTGTGTCATCATCATCATCATCATCATCACCACCACTATCATCATTGTGTCATCATCATCATCATCATCACCACCACCACCATCATCATTGTGTCATCATCATCGTCATCATCATCGTCATCACCACCACTATCATCATTGTGTCATCATCATCATCATCGTCATCACCACCACCGTCATCATTGTGTCATCATCATCATCATCATCATCGTCATCACCACCACTATCATCATTGTGTCATCATCATCATTGTCATCACCACCACTATCATCATTGTGTCATCATCATCATCATCATCATCATCATCATCTCTTCAGCACTTGTGATGTGCCAGGGTCTGTGGTAGGTGCTTTATCTGCATTATTCATAAGCTTCTGAAGACACAATGAGGTATATATTATTATTACCCCCTTTTTATAGATGAGGAAACAGCTATGCAGACATATGAATAGAATACCTAGTATTACACATTTATTCATGGTGGAGTTAAAATTCAAATTCCAGCAGTTTAAATCAAGAATCTTAATATTATGCCCACATTCAACTTTCCGTAGTGTAGATTCATAATGACATGTTAGTCAGTAGGTGACTCTGTCATTGCTCGACTATTATTTGCCGATGTCTCTTTCAGAAGACGTGGATTCCAGTTCAGCACTTCCTAGATTAAAACTGAACTCATCACAATAGCTTCAAAAACAATGAATACCTATAGATAAACCTAACAAAAGATGTGCAAGCCCTCTCTGTATCAAAAGTTACAAAATTAATGTTAGAAATTAGATAAGATCTAAATAAATGGAGGGATATATCATATTATAGATTAGAAATTTAATTTCTTACTAAATTTATCTATAGATTTAAGAACATTTCAATCAAATATAACCAGTTTTTTTGTTGGAAATTGACAAGTGGATTATAATATTTAAATGAAAACACAAGGCCCAAGAGTAGCCAACACAATCTTGAAGAAGAAAAATTAAGCTGAAGTATTATACCATCAAATATCAGGCTATTATAAAGCTATAATAATAAGTCTGTTATTCATCCAAGGATAAAGAAATAAACCAGTATAACAAAATGGGGAAATATCAAATAGACTCTAGTTTATGACAAAGCAATGTTACTGTGTTGTGAGGAAGAGGACAGTCTTTTCAATAAATAATTCTGAATCGATTAGATATCCATACTGTATGAGCTAAAAAATGAACCTTGGCTCCCTACTTCCCTACCTTTATAAACATTAATTCTAGACAGATTGTAGATCTAAATACAAAAGGTAAAAAAATAAAAGTTTTATAAAACCAAAATATTTTCATGACATTGGGGAAAATCAGATTTTCTAAACAAAGCAGAAAATGTGCTAACTATGAAGTAATAAAATGAAAAATTGCATTACTTTAAAAATATTTGTTAATCAAAATACAGTATGGTAAGTCATATTATGGGAATGATATACAAGTAGAAAAAGAATTGCACAAATCCATAAGGCCTGGGAAAAGAGACCAAGTAAATATGGGCAAACAACTCTAACAGACACTCCAAAAAAATGGGATATTTAATGACCAAAATACGCTGAAAACTTTCTCAACCTCACTAGCCATTGGGGAAATGCATATTAAAACCACAGTGCACTAACACTGCGTCCCTGCCAGAATGGATGATCCGTGGGAAGGAGACAGAAAGCATTCCTGAAGAAATGAAGCCACTGGGAGTCTCATATTCCTCTGCAGGTAATAAATCTGTACAACCACTTTGAAAATTCTTTGTCAAGATCTAGCAAAGCTGATCACAGGCATAAACTTTTATCCAGAAATTCTACTCCTGAGTATGCACCCAACAAATTGGATTGCATATATGTACCAAAAAATGCAGTTCTATTTATGCCAACACTGTTCTTAATAGCCTCAAACTGAAGACAACTCAAATGTTTAATAAAAGAATGGCCAAATTGTGGTATATTCATGTCATAAATGCCAGACTTAACTGAGAATAAATACGCTGCTATTAAAGCAAAAATACACATGAATCTCCCAAGCTTAACAAAATATCAGACACAAAAGGGGACATGCTGCAATGATTCTCCTTATAGAAAAGTTCAAAAATAGGCAAAATCAATTTACGGTGTTGGAAGTTCAAGATTCTGGTTGTGCAGGGGAAGTAGTAACAAATCACTGGAAGGGAAATTAGGGGAACTTCTGGCATGCTGGTAATTGTTTTTTTGATCTGTGTGTATGTTGGAGGAATGAGTTTCCGTTTTTGAAAATTTATCTGGCTGTGACCTTGATTTGTGTACTTTTTTTGCAACAGTATGATTTTATTTCAAGGGAATGCATATTTAGGGGAGAGGGGAACCAACCACCAAAAAGAAACCCTGGAAGTATTTTCATTTCAGTAATTCTTGCTAAAATGTGCTACAAAAATAACCCCGTGCTGTGTTGAGAGTCCATGTCAGCTTTGCGTAGCACTGCTTGTGTTTACTCACTCTGCAGTCTGCAAGCTCTGGGCACATGGACTGACTCTGAGAGGACAGCTGCTTTATTTGCAAACGCTTTTCCCTCTTGTGCTGCCATTAACGAGCCCACTGGACAGGCGGCCTACAGAATGATCTGAGATTTGCAACTGAGCTGTGCTTGCTCAAGAAAAAGATGGAAAATATGGGTGCAACCAAATTTGCACTGTGTTGAAATGCTAAGATGTGTTCAAGTCATTCAATATCCAAGAAACACAGAGGAGAATCATTGGGTTCTCCCCCAATGATTCTCCCCAATCATCAGAGGAGTCCTTGGGTTCGGGCCTGCAGAAAAGGTAGCTTCAGAACTTCTACTTCCATGACCTCTGTATTCCTATAAGCAGGAACCAAGGTTGAGGCATAGTTCCAAATCCTTCACTCAAAAAGAAATATTAAATTCCTTTGATGTGATTATTCTGGCCAGGCATTGCGGAGTATGAAAGTAAAGACACAGTGATGAAGTAGGAACAATGTCTGACCTCAGGAGACTCACAGATAATCCTGCTCATTTTAAAAGACCAGAAAGCATCTTGCCTTCTGCAGAGTTGAACTTTAGATTTGGAATTTAGGAAATATGTCATGCAGAATTCATCCTCATTTTTGGCTGGCAAGAGAAGTTCAAGATGCACTTGCTGGCATTGTCCTGCACCCAGCCCTGACACGCAGCCTAAAGACCTCACCACAGAGGACTCTACCCTACCTGCTCTTTTGATACATGTTGGACAACACCTCCAACACCCAAATTAAACCAAGCACTGGGTTTGTCTTTGTGCTGTGGTAGGGGTTGGGGTGCAAGTGAGTGCCATTGTAATTTTGTCGAAATGTTGAAGTATAGCACGAAATTGAGAGTAACCAGGTCAGGGAGGTTTAGCGTAGGTTCCACGAATGGACAGAAACTCCGAACGTCATCGTTTCCTCATGTTGTATACAGACTAGCAATCTGATTCAGGAGCTGCGGTGACGCAGCACTATCGGGATTGAAGCAGACCCTGGGAAGCCCTGATCTTGCCTAGAGTAGCAGATAGGGTTGCCTTCCCTGCATGCAACGACACATTGTTTCTGCGGCATAACGTTTCTGCTGTAAACTTTAAATGGTCTTTTCTTGTTTAATGACCAGAAAATGAGCCACGCCACACCCCCACCGGGAGCCACATCACCCTGTTGAGCAGACGCACTAAATCACACTCTGGCGCGGTCTGCATCCTCTAGGATGTGCACTGGAGCTCAGAGAGAACACTCACACTTTGGGATAGAAAACCCTCAGACGGTGGCATCAGGGACAGCTGACCTCAGGACTTTCTCCTTTAACAGGAAGAAAGAAGGAAAAGGAGAAATGAAGATATTAAATAAAAATGAAGACAGAATTATAAACTCCCATAGACTTAGAAGTTTACAAACTTTATTTCTCCAACATTCCTCCTAATTAATTACTTTAAAGTTTCTCTATAGAATTTCTCTCAGAAAATCATCTGTCAAACTTGTTTGTAAATATATGTGTTAACATATATATGCATATATTTGTATGTATATATAAAATAATACACTGATATTTATCTTATGTCCATAATGACACTGATGTTGGATAAAGTAAGCAGATTCTGTAAATAGGACCTGGATTATCAATGAATGGAGTTGTCCACATAGGGAAATAGAACTAAGGAATCAGGAAGAAGTGGCATATACTTAGCTAAGTAGGTGACATTGAACTTTATAATAACAACAACTATGATCATTGAAAGTCAGACTCGAGGGAGTTGAACAGTGTGAATACATTAAACAGCATCCTTAGGGAGAAGTTGGCTCCAGGGCCCTGCATGATCCTTCAGACCTGACTGTCGGCAATTACGAGTATCTGCCTGTCAAGTCACGGGAGAAGTTGCCATCCGCATCTGGACTTAGCGCACAGCAAGAGCATGGCAGTTTTCTGGGGGAAGTGGCGTTCAAGGACTCAGCCCT
>PVKM010039068.1:0-13885 GCA_004027735.1 Carollia perspicillata | reverse complement strand
TTTAATTTAAACTGATAACTACTGTTTAAATAGAGTAGAATGAAAATTATGCTTCTGACCTTGAAAGTATCTTTTAGAAGATAGTCATGGTTTGGAAGGAGACAATATTTTACTTAGTATTCCTACCTCTTAATAAGAAGGAAAAAAATCCTGTTTTATGCCATTTGAACTGATACCCTTATCTACAAAAGCCATATATAATGAATATATGTATATTCATATTTATATAGCAGAATATACTGCCATTCTGCTATATGCTTTATAATAACTTTAGTTTATTAGTTTATATAATACTGTATATATACACAATACTATATAAATTAGTTTATATAATACTATACATAATACTATATAAACTAGTTTATATAGTTTATATAATAAATATAATATAGTTATTATTATAACTAAATAAACTTTAGTTATAGACTCCCAAAATACTTAAGGTTATAGCCAAAAAGATAAAAAACAAAATCTGTCCTTAACTGTAAACAATACCCTTTCTTAATTGCAGCTGCATTGACTGTCCTTCCCTAACCAATAACTAAATAAGTATTCTAAAATTGTATATATAATTTTTAATACCTTTTTTAAAAAAGATTTTTATTTATTCATCTTTAAAGGGGAAGGGAAGGAGAGAGGGAGCGAAATATCAATGCATGGTTGCCTCTTGTGCGTCCCCTGCTGGGAACTGGCCCACAACCCAGGCATGTGCCCTGACTGGGAATCGAACCGCTATCCTTTGGTTTGCAGGCCCACTCTCAATCCACTGAGCCACACCAGCTAGGGCAAATGTTATATATAATTTTTACTTTATCTCAAAACAGTTGAGATTGAGAAAACATTTAGAAGTAGTCTCCAATTTGAGTAACAAATACTTTTTTGTTTGGTGAAATACTGAGTTGCTGTACTATAATTTTCTTTACCTTTAATCACTGGATATGTGGTCTTGATGACTGTATATTCTCTGGAGTATGAAGTACTTAGTATGTTCTGGTGAATTTTCCATATTTTTGGTAATGTTCGTAAAGGAACAGAGTTTTGAAAATTTTGAAGTTGTTGATAAAAGCATTCCCAACTTTCAATTTCAATTGTTGGAATAAATGGAAGTTGGTGTTGGGGAGGCTTCATGGTGTAGTTTTTTACAACTTTGCTATTAAACTTTTAAAACTTAACCTTTAGTTACAAGCGGTGTTTTATCCTGCTAAACTTTCAGATTTGCTAATTTGTGAAAAGTAGACAAAAACTGGAACAGAAGAAGCCATCAGCATAATAATGATAGAATTTTATGCCGTTTTGACTCTGTACTTTACAGTATCAAACAAATTAGGAAAAAAAAATGGAAAGGAAGCTTTGGGACAAAGAGAGGAAAACCTGTATCTGCTCAGTGAATACAACTTTAGCCATTTAGAACTTTGCCTAGTCTGTCTCATTTTCTTGGTTATAGCTATCAGCTACTGCCATCTCCTGATGCTTTGTTTTGTCATCCTCACTGACTTTAAAGCTGAAAATGTGCTCAGATTGCTCCTCCATCTTTTCAGTTCTTTCTTGATTTGATATGATGCACACCAATTTTTATTCATATATGGCAGGAGATGAAATACTCTGAAGCAGGGAGAAATGCATGAGAAGTTAATCAGTTTTAAACAAAAATACTGACCCTTATGAGATAAATATGACAGTAACCCTTACTGTGTTTTTGGTTCAAATACCTGAAGATATGAACTTTTGATTTACCTAGCACAATTCTTCTGAAGCTTAAATCCTTCCTATAACTCTGCGAACTGATCATTCAGTCTCTCTCTCTTTGGCAACAGCAAAGAACTCTATTTAATAGTCACTTGACTCTAAGTATTAGAAATTTGTTTCAGTTCTATTTTTTCCTTATGATAACTCTAATATAATTAAACACTGTTGTCGTCCCTCTTTGTCCCTTCTTTTAGGTACTTATTTATTTTTATGACCAGAACAATTGTAGTGACACTATATTGGTCTCTTAAATTTCTGGCTTTGAATTTTGGGTCCAAAAGATGTACCATAAGTTCTTTAATACTCAGTGATAATGATGTGAAGTTACAGGTTGTTTTGCATAAAATACTTAATAGTGAATTTTGGGGGGGGCTAAGTAACAGTAAACTGGTATCTTAAATGTGTTATTCTTTATAAACATTGGCCACTAATCTAGTACATTTTGCTTTTCTGACTTTTTAGGTAGTTTCTTAAGAAAGATTCTAACGCCTGTATTTTAAATTCTAAAGAGTCTAAGTTCTGATTTTATAGCCTGTGGGAACACGATGGGATCTTAGAATTAATCTAGTCTTTGGTTTCCAATCTTTTTGAGTTTGAGGATCATTCTATTTTCTTATTCTCATTTTCTTGGTTATAGCTATCAGCTACTACCATCTCCTGATGCTTTGTTTTGTCATCCTCACTAATGTTAAATTCTAATGTTAAAAACATGTCACTGATCCCCACCTCCCAATAATGAATGATTGTAACTTCAGTTGAGAAAATACAATACACACCGACTAAAAGTTACTTTGAATTCAGAAGCACTTAATGGCACCTATTTACATTTTTAAAAATAGCTGCATGCTTGTTTGAGACTTATATTATTTATTTAGTATACCTATACATTTATGGTCTCTGCATTAATTCCATTGGTTGGGGACCACAGATCTAAACCAGTGCCTTCATATTATATGTAAAGAATCATGAGGTTCATATATAAGTCACTCATGTAAAGTCACATGGCTTGTTTGTGGCATGACCAGGTTGGGAACACATGTCATTTTAGTTCGTGCCTTTATTACTACTGCCGCTGATAAAAGTTGGAAAACATTTTATTTTGTTAATTGCTTTTAAAATTATCTGAGAAATTGTATTTTGAATTGATTATGTTTTATTTAAAAATTTTTAAATCAGAAAAAGGAGATGTGAAGTCAAAGACTGAAGCTTTGAAGAAAGTCATCATTATGATTCTGAATGGTGAAAAGCTTCCTGGACTTCTGATGACCATCATTCGTTTTGTGCTACCTCTTCAGGATCACACCATCAAAAAATTACTTCTGGTATTTTGGGAAATTGTTCCTAAAACCACACCAGATGGGAGACTTTTACATGAAATGATCCTTGTATGCGATGCATATAGAAAGGTAAACTGAAACATAATTATCTACGAATATTGCTTTGATTTTAGATAAATGAAGAATTGGTAGAAGAGGCTTTGTTTTACATGTAGGTATTTGGAACTGAAGTTGTAAGTTGTTATTGTAAAAAGTTTTATTGTTACTTTTTTCAGACATTTTCCATGCACTTTTATGTGTTATTAATAAAAAGTAATGACACAATATAAGACACTGATGTGAAAAATAAAAAATTGCTTTAATTAACAGGAATCTGATAAAAATTATCTGATAGTATAGGTCTTTCTCATTAAACCTACAGTACTCTCTGATTTTTTTCATTAGAAAATTTTGCATTAATTTTTTTTTTGTAAAATATTGAAATTCAACATTTCCTATTTAAATTTTTCTGTCAGGATCTTCAGCATCCTAATGAATTTATTCGAGGATCTACTCTTCGTTTTCTCTGCAAATTGAAAGAAGCAGAATTGCTAGAACCTTTAATGCCAGCTATCCGTGCTTGTTTGGAGCACCGTCACAGCTATGTTAGAAGAAATGCTGTTTTGGCTATCTATACTATATATAGGTAAATAAAGATACTCCTTTGGCCTAGTTCTGAGGACTGTTTATTTAATCTTTTAGATTCAGGTTCCAAAGTGGTTCCTTACAGGTTGCATGTAGCTTGTAGATGTGTTTTGTTTGGCCTGAACGAGACTTTTTCCTTATTATCATTATGTTGTCAACGTGGAAAGTCAACACTGGGTCCTAGTTTCTGCATAACAACAATCTGCTGGAATTCAATGACAGTAGCCTCCTTTAGACAGGTTGCACACTTCCCAGTTTATGACAGTGCCTGCCATTCTCAGTTGTATTACTACAGCCCAATTAATGAATTTATTAACTTGCCTAGCCACTACAGGCTTTAAGAGTTTTGACTATTTTAGAATTCTCACCCTGGCTGGTATAGCTCAGTGGATTGAGCGCGAGCCTGCGAAGCAAAGGATCGTGGTTCCATTCCCAGTCAGGACATATGCCTGGGTTGCAGGCCAGTTCACAGCAGGGGATGCACAAGAGGCAACCATACATTGATGATATTTCTCTCCCTAACAGTTCCCCTCTAAAGATAAATAAATAAAATCTTAAAAAAAAAAAAGAATTCTCTTTTTGTAGAATGTGGGTCTTTTTACCCTTAGAGGCCCTAAGGAGGGAACTTTTTTAATACAAAGGTTGCAGTTCTCAACTACTTCCTGTTCTTAGAAAGCTGAAGATTTTGGACTTTAAAAACAATTCAGAGAACCAGTTAGATGAAGTTAGAATGCTTGAGTTTTACAATCACTGGCATCAATCCAGTTAGTAGGATGTAATTTTTATGAACATCTCTGTACTCTAATAGTTGACTGTTATATAATGTCATAGTTCTCTTACTGTTATATTAGATTTTGTCACCTGTTAGGGAAAGTGGCATTGTCGTTTACAATGTAGAGTTCCTTGAAAGCAACCATACAGACTACACAAATTTCAGTGTTTAAGCTACAGTACATGCACAAAAATTATGCCATTAAGACAGTTTATATGATGATATTAAGGAATTGTTGAGTTTTTAAGATATGATAAGAGTATTATGATTAGTTTTAAAAAGAATTATTAGTTTTAGAAAACATACTGGTATATTTACAAAAGAAATGGTAAATGGTCTGAGATTTGTTTCAGAATAATATGGGAGGAGAGGAAATGGGGAGGGGGTATTGGTGAGACAAAAAATTACTTCAACCATTCTTGAAATAATGGTTTTTAATAAGCTTTTCATTATTCTGTTAGAAATACTTAAAAATTTCTAAAATAAAAACTCAGTAAGTAAATAAATATAGTATATAAGTAGTAAAATTCAAGGAATTATTATTTTTTTAATGTATTTGAGAGAGAGAGAAAAACATCGATTTGTTGTTCCACTTATTCTTCCATTGGTCGATTCTTGTATGTGCCCTGACCAGGGGTTGGACCCCCAACCTTGGCTCATAGGGAGGATCCTCTAACCAACTGAACTACTCTGCTAGGGCTCTGATGATTTTTAAAGAAGGATCTTTAGTACCTTGAGGATGTTGTTATGAGCAATGATATTATAGTCCTAAAGTATATGAAAGAATTATTTGAGATAGGTGATAGATATCATGTTGAATAAATTAGCTCTTTCTGCGTTGAACTGGAAAAATATAATTTGGTAACTGCATGGGGGAAGATGTAAGCTTGTGATTCCTACCCACAATTTTCTAATAGATTTAAGATTTTAAAAAGCAAAACAATTGATACTGTTATAAAATTTGATAAAGATTAATTTTGGTAGTATTCAGAGAGTTACTAAAATAAAATAACAAAGTAGGCTTTTATTAAACATGGATGTTATCGGTTTTATTTCAAGAAATTTTGAACATCTTATACCTGATGCTCCTGAACTGATACATGATTTTCTGGTGAATGAGAAGGATGCAAGTTGCAAAAGGAACGCATTTATGATGCTAATTCATGCAGATCAGGTGAAGTACTTTTTAAACTACTTTTATGACTACATTTAAATCATAATTGAAAGTATTACATAGACCTAATCAAGTTTTCAGTCAGTAATTTTGTTTATACTGTGTGATTTGTATATTTAGAATTTTTTAAGATTTTTGAACTTAATTTGATTAAAAATTTTCTTAACCCTTCTCTGGAATATCAGACTAAAACATTGGTGAGGCATTTAATAACAACCACTTTACACGTTTTCCAGATTGAAAATACAGCCATATTCTGTGGCCTTCTACTTTGGAACTTTGATGCCTCTTTTTCCTTCTCTTGGTACAGCTCTAAAATGGCTTAATAAAGAAAAAGAGTAGCTTTTCGTAAGGTCCACCTGAACCATGTCTGCGAAAGAGGGTGGCCTTCAGTGTAGATCTGTTCTTACTAGGCTCTTCAAATTTCTTAAGTGGATAGCAGCTCTACCTCCAGGTCTGCTGGTAGTTAGCAGTGACTTTGCACACCTTGGTGGCACCTGATTAGGAACTTTTGCTATCCAGTATTTATCAAAATGTGGGAAATAATATGGATGAAGATTAAAAAATACAGTCTGTTCATTCCTCTGAAATTTGGATGCTCCTATTTTATCCTCATAAACAAGATTATAAGAAAGCTACTTATTTAGGTCACAATGTCTTGTCCTCTTAAAGAGTTGGTTTTAGTGATCTGTGTTTTTGGTGTTACCTACACAAAGGGACATAATCAGAAATAGTCGATAAGACTTGTTGGTACTTTTACTCTAGAGATGTTGGCGCCATAGTTCTCTTTATCACAGTATTCAGTGTATGAGAATCTGTGAGATTTTTCTTCTCAGTCTCAGAAACAGGAAGACCCATACTCTTAGGCAGCTGGTTTGTTTTGATTGTATAAATGCCCTGAACACTATATTTTTCTCCTTGGTTTTGCTGCTAGAAAATTCTGACACCATATTTGTGACCTATTTTTAGAACATGTATTTGACTATGGCTTATATTTATGTGTTAGCCTTCATTTTTTTAATCAGTTAATTTTCTTTGCCCTAATTTCCTTAGTTGTTTTCTAGTTAGTTGTATATATTTTTTAAGTTGCATTAAGTGCTCTTATTGAATGAGGTGGAGTTTGATAAATATATTTTTATTTTTTTAGGATCGAGCTTTGGATTACCTAAGTACTTGTATTGATCAAGTTCAGACATTTGGGGACATTCTTCAATTGGTTATTGTTGAGCTAATTTATAAGGTAAGACCAATCTGTGATAGGGAAAATAAATTTGAACAGTTTAAGGTAAGGTTAAATAGTCTTTCTGGGAAGCTGCTTATTTGCTAGGATATTTTATAGCATGCCCCATTAAATTCTTTCTTTTTTTTTCCTTTGATTTATTGTATTTTGTAAGTATTTGCTTCCATTCTTTCTAAACCTCTGTAAGGAATTCTGTAAAAACTCATGGCTTGACCTAATGCATCTGCAAAGAAGTTATTGTTTGTTGCTCAGGCACTGAATAGATTGTGAATCAGGCTTCAAAATAAAACTCAAAATCTTTTCTTGAGTACACACCAAACTACTTCAGAAATCTAAAAACACACAAAAAAACCGTGAATACTTTTTATGTTTCCCATTTGCAAAAGAGAGAAGAGACTTTAAACATGTTAATATGACATCGTAGGCCACTGACTAACAGAAAGTCTGAAACTAGATAAAAGATTTGGTTTTAAAATGAAGTACTTTATTGGCAATATTTTAATTTTATATATGTTTTTGAAAGAATTGATTGCATCTTAATGTTCCAATAGAATAAAACACACATTAACACCCAGTTTTGCTGTTGATACCATTGGAGGCTAATGAAATATACCTTTGGGATGACTTTATTGAATAGGATGATATGGATGAAAACTACTCAGCAGACACTGCTGACTCACTGTAGTCATCTTCGCTCCTGCAGCAAAGTGACCCCTTTTAACACAGGGTACTGGTCATATGAAATTGGCATTTAAGATGAAGCCAAAAGTGTAGTGGGTAATGTGGGTAATTCCTTTTAATTCATATGTATGGTTTAAGGATGCCTCTGAGGTTTTCAAAAATAGGGGTTCTCTGTTTATCCATTGACTAGTTTTGTCCAGCAAGGAGCCAGGTTGTGTAAGAGGGAATAGTTTTTGAGTCATGCCCAAATAATAAAGATTTTACTGGATACATTTTAGGAAAACCTAACATAAATACTAAAACTCAAAAGATCAAAAATAAGGGATATTTTCTTCACAGGTAAAGGCATTAAGGTACATTTAGAGCAGGATAGAATGTTTTAGTTTACTCCCCAATATTGAATATAATC
The DNA here is from genome assembly GCA_004027735.1 of Carollia perspicillata. Classification (NCBI taxonomy): domain Eukaryota; kingdom Metazoa; phylum Chordata; class Mammalia; order Chiroptera; family Phyllostomidae; genus Carollia; species Carollia perspicillata. The sequence continues at coordinate 5,902 of PVKM010039068.1, read as the reverse complement.
GCAAAATATGAGTAGTAACTTAAAAAGAGGTTATCTTTCTTTAAGGACTGGGGTTTTCCTTTTATCAGCTTTTGAGATTCATATAATTCATCATATTTCCTTTTTTGATGTGACATCCAGAATAAAAATTTAAGCCCAAATGTAATATCCTGTCACAGTACCCATAGTAGTATACTTGATTAATGTATTGTTGTCCTTGCTTTTGTACTTTACCTTTTCTATTTCACTTGGGTATAGTATGCATCTTTTATTATAAGTCATCTGAAAACCTCTTGTGCAAGAGTGAAATTATAACTTATTATTGAATGAATAAATGAATGAGTAGTCGCAACAATTATTTGAAGTGAAATCTATTTCTGTCTGAAATGACCAGTGTTGTGTCACAGTGTCTCATCCTGGGTTGGTTGGCATCTTCAAGAGTCCTTATACAACTATTCTTAGCTTTCGAGCTATGAAAACTAGCATTCCATAAACTGACACCTATTTTTAAAAATGTATTTGAAATCAAGTGTCCATGAAGTAGGCTGAAACCTAAACGTTTTCTCCTCCAGGTCTGTCATGCTAATCCATCAGAGAGGGCTCGTTTTATTCGCTGCATCTATAACTTATTACAGTCATCTAGTCCTGCTGTAAAATACGAAGCCGCTGGAACTTTAGTGACGCTCTCTAGTGCACCCACTGCAATCAAGGTACTGCTTATTTCTGTTGGTGCCAGTTAGATGATAAATGCTCTGTCTCATCACTTACGCTTTATTGACATTGCAATTTACTATGTGGTTATATGGCATTATGTGGCATGGAGGTGACAGCAATGAATTTTATGAATTTATTTGATTGCTTATGTAGTCTGGCTTTCCTGCTTCCTTCCTGCTTTCATACATATACACGTGGAGAGAAAGAGAGACAGATAATATCAATGTTTCTAGTTTCAGGAGAATGATTCTGGTATTTTAAGATCTCTCTGCATACTTTACATTAAAAACTAGATCTGGGAGAAGGAATTCTAGATTTTAAATGATGTATCCTAAAAAAGTTTCCAGTATTTTCAATAATGGAATATTATCTTTCTCTTCTTTAGTTTATTATGTCAAGACTATATGAAGAATCCCTACTATATTCAGAGAAGGAATTATTCTAGAAAGCCAGATTATATAAATAGGAGAATTTACTGCTATACACACCAGTACTTTAAATTTTTCTTTAAACTTTCTATAATGAAATAATTTTAAACTCACAGAGGAGTTGCAAAAATAAGACAATGTTCCCATTACCCTTCATCCAGCTTCCCATAATGTTCATGTCTTGCATGACAATAATTGTCAAAACGAAGAAATTGCAATTGGACCAGTGTTATTAACCAAATTATAGATTATATTTGAATTTTACCAGTTTCCCCACTAATGCCCTTTTTCTTTCCTACAATCCAGTCTGGGTTCCCACATGACACTTAAGTTGTCATGAAGGAGCTCCAGTTGGTGATAGTTCCTCAGCCTGTCCTTGTTGTTCATGATCTTGACACTTTAGAACTAGAGTCACTTTGTAAAATATCTCTCAATTTGTATTTGTCTAATGTTTTCTCATAATTACATGAGTTTCTACATTTGGGGGAAGAATACCATGGGAGTGATGCTCCCTTCTCAGTGTATCATAAAGGAGTACATGAGGTTGATATATCTTACTACCGGTGATATTAACCTTGATCATTTGGTTAGGGTGATGTCTGCCAGATTTCTCACCTGTTGAATTAGGATTTTTCCTTTGTAATCAGTAATATCATGAGAAGATACTTTTAAACTGTGCAGATATTCTATTCTCAATTTTTACTTCTTTAAAAAAGATTTTTTTATTTATTTTTAGAGAGAGGGGAAGGGAAGGAGAAAGAGGGAAACATCAATGTGTGGTTGCCTCCCACACGCCCCCTACTGGGGACCTGGCCTGCAACCCAGGCATGTGCCCTGACTGGGAATCAGACCCGTGACCCTTGGGTTCGCAGGCCAATGTTCAATCCACTGAGCTACACCAGCCAGGCAATTCAGGGTATTCTTAATATTTTTTATTTTTCTGTACAGTAATGAGGGTGTTAGACTTTGCACCCAAAGTAAAAGATGCTCAGCAGCTATACTTTTTTGGAATTGCTTATCTGCTTTTTCTGCCTTGTTCCTTATTATTAGTCCTTAATCTTTGTTGTTAATATTCTGCCTGTAACAGTCCCTTTTCATCCTTTTAATTTCTGATGCTTCTAATATTTTATAAACTCAAAATATAATGAAATTTGTTAGAATCTAGGGAATAGAGGGACATGGTCTGAAAAAATGCATAAACGTTTAGTGGAGAAGTAGTAAATATATTTTGTCTTGGGTTTTTTATTCTTTCACCTATGTTAAAGACAGATGAATATGTATGTAAATGTATATTTGTTTTGTTTGTGTTTTTTTTTTTTACATAGGCTGCTGCTCAGTGTTACATTGATTTAATTATTAAGGAGAGTGATAACAATGTAAAGCTCATAGTTCTGGATCGATTGGTAGAATTAAAAGAGCACCCTGCTCATGAACGAGTACTACAGGTAAATGTTATTTGAAATAGAAGTTCTACATAAAATCTTCTACATATTGAGATGAATTCCCAAGCTTTGTCATCTTTATTAGCTTAAATGGGCCTGGGCATTTTAAATTTTGCTCACTAAGGTATAACTCTTGAATCACCATTTCTTATTCGGGTATTGTCTTTGCCATAAGAAATATTTCTAACATTAATTAATATGTTATCTTTTATCTTTTCTGTTGTACTGCACTTGGTATTATTAGTCATAAAGATATATTTGTTTTGATTTGAATGCCATTTGCATTTCCTGGAAAATAATTGTACCAACTGATTGAGAATAAAAGATGATTAGATTCTAGAAAATTATCAGCATACCTATTTAATCTGTGAGAATAATGATCATTATAAAAATAAAAACCCAGAACTGCTAAATTGGAGAAATGTGAATATAGACTAGTTAATAGGGTTAGTATCAGTGATAACTCCTCTGAATTGATCATTGTGTTGTAGCTATATAAGAAATTATCCTTATTCTTGGGAGGTGTACACTGAAATGTTTAGGAGTAGGAAGAGTATCATAAAGCATTTGTGGCAAACTATTAACAACTGGTGAATGTAAGTGAAGTTTATTCCTAGACTTTTTAGAACTTTCTTATTGGTGAATCTTTTTTAAAAGATTTTATTTTAGTTATTTTTAGAGAAGGGGGGAGGGAGGGAGAAAAAGGAGGACAGAAACATTGATGTATGAGAACAACATCGATAGTTGCTTCTCACACGCATCCCAACTGGGAACCAGGCCATAACCCAGACATGTGCCCTGACGGGTAATCAGACCAGTGACTCTTTGCTTTTTGGGAAAATGCTTAACCAACTGAGCCACACTGGTTAGGGTTTATCAGTGAAAATTTTAAAACATATAAAGTTTTAAAGAAGTAAAATCATTTGTAAATTAGTTTTGTTATATTTTAAAATCTTCATCTGCCATAAATTTTTGAAGTGTCCATCTTTAAAATATTACATTTTTCTACAAAGCCAAAATAATATCACACCTAACAAAATTGGTAATAATTTCTTAATATTATCTAATACCAGCTCCAAACTCAGATTTTCTCAGATGTTCCCCCGAAGGCCCTTTTTGTTTGTTTTGTCCAGTTTATGGCCATGCATCATAACTGGCTGTTTTGTCCCTTAAGTCTCTTATTTGAGCAGTTTCTTTTTCTTTCTTTTCATGATGCTGACGTGTTGAAGAAACCAGTCCAGTTGTTTTTTCAGATGTTCCTCTTCTGGATATGTCTGGTTACTTCCTGGTGGTGTCATTTAGCTTGTTTCATAGACTTCTAAATTTCCTACAAACTGTAAGTTTGATCTGAAGCTTGATAGAGTCAGAGGAAACATTTTCAGTTTGGATGCATCTTCTTGTAATATTGTATACTTCATACTGCATTACACCGGGAGACCAAAAATATCAGTTTCTTCCACCACTAATGATTTTATATTGATCAAAGAATTAAGGTGACATTGAATAGAACCCTTCATTCTTCAGTTGAGATTTTCTTCTTGTGACCAGAAATACTGGTGTTAATTCTGGATTTTTTGTTCTTTTTCAGGATCTGGTGATGGACATCCTGAGAGTTTTAAGCACACCAGACTTAGAAGTACGCAAGAAAACTCTGCAGTTAGCACTGGATCTTGTCTCTTCTAGGAATGTTGAAGAGGTAAAACAACTCAGGCAGCAGTTTGTAAGCCATCAGGACAAATGTGTTGTAATTCTCACTTATTTTTACTTCATTCTATAGCTGGTTATTGTCCTAAAGAAGGAAGTGATTAAAACAAATAATGTGTCTGAGCATGAAGATACTGACAAATATAGACAGCTCCTTGTGCGAACACTGCATTCCTGTTCTGTCCGATTTCCAGATATGGCTGCAAATGTTATTCCTGTGGTATGTAATTCTGATTTCCTTCCTTTTGAAATTCTTGAAAAGAATCTTAAAAATTCTAGTTATTCAGTAGTTAAATGCTGGGAATTTCAATGGTCTGGAATTATTAAATCTCATGGTCAGAAGGGATCTTTATGTTCACTCTTAAACTCAGAGGAATAAGGCTTTTGACTTCTTTCTCTTACCCCTTCATCAAAAAAATAAAAACATAGTGATAAAAATACCTCCCCATATTATTATAGTTTATGTTTGTTGCAGTTATAAAATAAAATTATTTTGTGTATATGTGTACATACAGTCTCTCCAGAAGGTGCCCAGCCATGTAATATGAAAACGAGAGACATTTATTGAAGAAGATTCAAGAAACATTGTACCCAGGACAATGGCACCTCAGTCCCCTTCAAAGTAGGCACCTTGGGACCTCACACAGTTCTCCCAATTGCCATCAGCTATCCGGTTGTATTTTCCAGAATCTCATTGATGGTCTTCCCTGTCAAAGGTGATCTTAGTTTTGGGAAAAGCCAGAAGTTACAGGGTTCCAAATCTGGGCTACAGGGGGTGCTGAGTCACCTGGGCGATTGGACGTTTCACCAAAAAACTCTGCACGAAACACGAGGTGATACATGAGTGGGCACGTTGTGGTGATGAAGCTGCCAGTCTCCAGTTGCTCATAGCTGTGGCCTTCTGAATTATCTGAGTAGTTTCATTGGAGTAATGTTCACATCTAATGCAAAATTTGATGCAGATTCGTTGTTCTACTTGCTCAGTCATTTTGAATGTGATGGCCACACAGTACACATGCTCACTCAATGGTGTCCACCACTCCCACAGACTAGTACAGTGAAAGTTGTCATTGTTCACACATGCACATTCCAGTCCACTCTCCTTGGCCGCCAGGTTACATCAGTGTGGCACAAATCGTTCTCATATTACCAATGGCTGGACTTTTTCTGGACATATCTAAATATTTGTTTTTATATATACAGGGTCTGGCAGAAGTAAGACCTGCTTGAGTGTGGTTGTTAGGGGAATAATATGGGTGTAATAATTTATAGTTTTTATTTGCACATTTCACCTAAAGTGTCATATGGTGTTCTTTTTTTAAAATATATTTTATTGATTATGCCATTACAGTTGTCCCATTTCCCCCCTTCATTCCCCTCCACCCTGCACACCCCCTCCCACCCACACTCCCCCCTTTAGTTCATGTCCATGTGTCATAAGTTCTTTAGCTTCTACATTTCCCACACTACTCTTGCCCTCTCCCTGTCTATTTTCTCTCCACCTTCTATGCTACTTATTCTCTGTACTTTCTCCTCACCCTCTTCTCCCACTCCCCTGTTGCTAACCTTCCACGTGACCTCCATTTCTGTGGCTCTGCTTCTGTTTTAGGTGACTGCTTAGTCGGCTTTTGTTTT
>PVKM010039067.1:0-13894 GCA_004027735.1 Carollia perspicillata | reverse complement strand
TGTCATCTCCATCCATAATAAGGGAACTTAAGCACAAAGAGTTCAAGTCGTTTATTCAAGGCAGGGGCCGGGATCCAATCCAGGCAGAACCCCTGGACTGTTGAGACATTCTCCTGGGAAGCTGGTCCTCTGCCTCCTGGGAGGCTCAGCCCAGTCCTCGCTGAAACCAGATTCAGCGTCAGGCCGCAGAGCCTGGACCGTGGCGCTGACTTTGTGGATACAGTGATGCCATTACGATATTGAGTCTCCCGTCCATTTGCATGGTTATCTGTCCATTAGTTTAGGACCTCTTTAAAATCTTTCAATAAAAACTTAAAATGTTTTCTCATCAAGGATATTAACATCTTTTTAAAGGGTTTACTTTGGTACTATATAGCTTCGTCAATGGTGTTCTTACATCTCCTCAAAGAGGAGATGTTGCTGCGATATAGTTATTTGTTTGTTTGTTTATTTAATTCCCTCCATGCCTGTCACCGTGATTTGTAAAGGCAATTTATTTTTGAGACATTTCTCTTATCAGCAAATTTGCCTGAGCCAGAGCCAGAGCCTCGGGAGTGATCTAGAACCCTCCGGCGCCCCCTCACCACCCGGTCCAACCTGCAGCTGTCTGACAGACGGCCTCATTAGTGGAATTCCATCTCCACCGCCAGGCCTCAGTCTAGGCCTCATTGTTTTAGCCTAGGGTGATTTCTAACTGATCTGCCAATCAACCTTGACATAGCCAGGGCTACTGACAACTCTTACTGTATCCGTGTGTAAATCAATAAAGGTGTCCCTTCCTCATGACCCTCTATCAGATAATTGTTATAATAAATATTCAAATATATGATGTCTTCAGTGTAATTGGTGCCCTTCTTGTGCTGTGTCTTGTACAGTGCAAATGGGCACAGCCATCGGTGGTGGCCCTGTACATGGCCACCAGAGGGATCTTTGTAAAATAAAAGTTTGTCCATAGCATTCTGTTATGGGCTGAATACCCATCGTCCGACCATATTCATACGAGTATGTCAAAGCCCTAACCCCCAAAGTAATGGTATCAGAGGTGGGGCTTTTGGGGAGGTAATTGGGTTTAGATGAAGACACTAAGGTGGGGGCCCTGATGGGATTGGTGACTTTATAAGAAAAGGAAGAGACACCAGAGACTGTTCTTTCTGCCACGTAAAGAGACAAGAAGACAGTTATCTGCAAGCAAGGAAGAAAGCCCTTACCAAGAATTGAATCTGCAGGCACCTTGATCTTGGAATGCTCAGTCTCCAGAGCTGTGAGAAATAAGTATTTGTTGTTTAAGCCACCCAGCCTGTGGTATTTTGTTATAGCAGCTTGAGCTGATTAAGACATATTCCTTTTCTTAAAGTTATTCAAAGGTACCTCTGTCCCTGACTTAGCTGGTTGGACACCATCCCGCAAAGTGAAAGGTTGCCAGTTCAATTCCTGGTCAGGGCACATGCCTGGGTTGTGGTTTCGGTTCCTGGTCGGGGCATGTTGGAGAATCGACCCATCAGTGATTTTCTCTCACACCGATGTTACTCTCCCTCTTTTTCTCCCTCCCTTCCCCTCTTTCTAGAATTAAATAAATAAATAAAATCTTTTAAAAATGTAGCTCTCTACAATTCTTTCTTTGATATATAGTAGCTTAAAATAGGCAATACTTTAACATGGCTCAAAAATCTAAGTAACACAAAAAGTTTAGTGAAAATTCTTACTCTAACAACTCACCACCTTGTTTTCATGAGCCACCCATAGGGAACCACTTTTATTAGTTTCTTATGTACTTTCCAGGATTTCTTTATGACAATACAAGCAAATAGACACACACACACACACACACACACACACACACACATTTTTCTTCTAAGACTGTAGCATGATATGCTCCTTCTACACCTTGATATTTAAGCAACAATATATTTTAAAGTGCTTTCACATGTATATATAATGAGCATTCTCATTCTTTTTGACAGCTGTATATTTGCTGATGGACAAGTTTCTGATCTATGGCAGATAATATTCAATGAAGAACATTAATGTATGTGTCATTGCATAATGTGAATTAAAATTCTATTTCTTCACCCTTTGCAGCGTGTGTGGACTTGTGACACGCTTTGACTAATACAGTATGGCAGGAGTAACGTGTAACTTCTCAGCAGTGTCTCGAGAGACCCCGTAGCTTCTACATTCTCACTCTTATAATCCTGAGGCCATTATGCTATGAAGAAAACTAGGGTGAAATACCACACGGAGAGAGAGGCTCAGCTGTCCCTTCTCACCTGGCCATTGGAGCTAAGGTCCCGGACATGGTATCGTGAAAGAGACCATCATGGGTCACCCGGCTGCAGCAGAGGCGCCAGCTGACTGTCGCCACCTGAGTTATCTAAGGTAAGATCCGCAGAAAAACCACCCAGCCATCCCTGGAATCTGGAGAAATAATAAATCATCATTTTATGCCTGTGAGTATTGAGGTGCTTCCTTATGAAGCAGCAGCTAACTGATACAGCAGGAATACCTTTCAGATAAATTCAGAAAAGGGATTGCTTGGTTCAAAGTGTATATGAATTTATAATTTTGATAAATATTGTCTGGGTTGTCTTATTTTGCATTCCTACCAACAATTGGGCAAAAGTCCCTGTTTCCCTCACAGTCTTACTAAAAGAGTGTTTTATCAAATGTAGAGATTTTTGCTAATGCGATAAAAAATGTTATTTCAGTTTTGCCTTAATTGCCATTTCTCTTATTATATGTGAAGTTGAACATTTGACTATGTGTTTGAATCTTTATGATGTTTTGATGATCTGTCTGTTATGTTTTTCACGTAACACCTGGTCTTTCTTATCAATATGTGGGAACTGTTTAATTAGCCCTTTGTATATGATAAGAATTATAAATGTTTTTTCCAGTCTGTCTTTCAATTTTGCTTTGATGTTTTTGCCATGCAGAATTTTTTCATGTAGACAAATGTAGTAAGTTTTTATTTTATAGCTTCTAAATTTTTTATTTTAAAATTTTTAGCCCCACCCAAGGACATTTTTATTTTCATTACTTTTAGAGAGAGAGGAAGGGAGAGAGGGAAACATTGATTGGTTGCCTCTTGTATCTGCCTGGACCAGGGATGGAACCTGCAACCTTTCAGTTAGGGGACAACACTCCAACCAACCGAGTCACACCAGCCAGGGCTATAGCTTCTAAATTTTGAATGTTGCAGTAGAATGGCCTTTCTCATTGCAAGAGTTATAAAATATTTTACCCATATTTTTTTCTAGTATATTTTGGAGTTTATCCTGACAATTGTTTGATCCATCACCTTTAGAATGAAGTTTAAGGCCAAGGTTATGGCATGGGTGACCTTCTGTCACCCATGTAGACAGGAAACAGGAAAAATCAGAAGCTGGTTTAAGAAATCCTCAGGGGTGGAGGGAATGGTGCATACTGTTTGGGACATGTTGAACTTAAGATGCCTGTGAGACCTCCAGAATGTCTAGGAGGCAAGTAGATTCTGGGATCTGGAACTCAAGAGAAAATTTTGAGTTGGAGATGTGGATTTGGGAACTAACATGTGGATGTCGGTGAAAGCCACGTGGACGTGTGTGGAGTGCGAAGAGGAGAGGTTCTCAGATGAAGCTCTAGGGGGTGATCAAAGTTAGGCCTAAAGCACATCATGAGGAAAGAGTTGTGGGGGCTTCATCTCTGTGGCCCTTGGGGCTTGGCACAAAAACAGCCTCGCACACTCTTGTGGGGTGATCAGAGGACCTTTACTTGAGACACGTATGACACGTATCTTTGCCCCTGGCGGACACAGCTAACCATGAATGAGGAGCACAGCCTCCCTAGCTGTCAGCCCCAACTGACAAGAGACACCTTGTGTCAGGGGAGGGGTGAAGGCTCAGTCTTGCAGGCAGTTGACCCCCTCCTCCCCTCAGATGACCCAAAGCAGGGCAGCAAGTCCCCAAAGGTGGATGGAACACCAGGAGCCACCTCTAGTTAGTATCTTCTTTGGGTCATAGTGTAATGGTTAAGACCACAGACTCTGGGGCTCACTCTCTGGGTTCAAATTCTGGCTCTCTATTTTACTAATGTGTAACTTTGGGCCAGGTACTTAATATCTCTGTGCTTCAGTTTCTATCTATCTCACAGAATTGATATGAAGTTTAAATGAGTAAATATTTATAAAGTACTTATATTGGTGCCTGGTACATAGTAAATGCTATATAAATTTTATATTAAATGTAGATTAAAATAATAAATGCTATATAAATTTTATATTAAAATTAAATTTCATTCATTTATGAATATTTAATCATCAGCTACTGTGTTCCAGACACAGTTGTAGGTGCTGGGGACACAGCAGTGAATAACGCAGGTGAAAATCCCTGTCCTCATGGAGCTTACATTCTAGTAGGGAGCAGAATAGGGATAAAGGCAGGCAATACATAAAATACAGAAGCCAAGCCCTGGCTGGTGTGATTCAGTGGATTGAGCACGGGCTGTGAACCAAAGGGTCCCCAGTTCTATTCCCAGTCAGGGCACATGCCTAGGTTGCAGGCCAGGTCCCCAGTGGGGGCCATGTGAGAGGCAACCACACACTGATGTTTCTCTCCCTGTCTTTCTCCCTCTCTTCCTCTCTCTCTAAAAATAAATAAAATCTTTTAAAAAATAAATAAGCCAAATATACGGTGTATGAGATCCAAGTAAAGGCACGAGAGACTTGCAGGTGTTAACAAGGCCACTAGCCAGGACCTGGTACACAGTGGGGCTCAGGAGACAAAAAGGGGAGAAGAGCCTGGCCTGGACAAGCAGCAGAATGGGGCCCCTGGCAGAGACATCACGGCTGCTGACACCCTCAGAGTAACAATCATCATTACACTGGCATATAATAGCAACAAACACTTATATAGCACTTATTCTGTACCAGGCACTGTTCTATTCACTTTATTTATATCACCTTATTTAATCCTTACAGCAGCCCTATGAGGTTGATACTGTTACTGATCCCATTATTTAAATGAAGAAACTGAGGCATAGAGAGGTTAAGTAACTTGCTTTAAAGAGTTATATTGCAGGTGAATGAGCTGGGATTCTAAACCAGGTCATCTATCTCCAGTGTCGGTAGGATGGACCTACATGTGGAAGAAACAGGGCAGGCTGCCAAGCCTCAGGATCAGGTAGGACCTGACCTTTATACAGACTGAAAGAAAAATACTCATACATCACCAATATCCACACATCCAAGACCCAATATATTTAATACACACTTCACAGTTTCTCATAGGGCCTGAGTAACAGAGGACCATCAAACAGAGAAAAGGGTTCAACTCTGGAAAGCCTCATCCCCAGAGCCATTCTCCCTAGACGGCCCCTACTCCTCATCCCCACAAGCCTTTGAGCCCAGTCTCCTGGGATCTTAAGTCAACATCCCGAAGCTTTGTGATCCTATCCAGAGACCAGAAACAAAATGATGAATATCAGCCCAGGCTGGTGTGGCTCAGTGGATTGAGTGCCAGCCTGCGAACCAAAAGATTGCTGGTTCGATTCCCAGTCAGGGCACATGCCTGGGTTGTAGGCCAGGTCCCCAGTAGGGCGCACAGGAGAGGCAACCACTTACTGATGTTTCTCTCCCTCTCTTTCTCCCTCCCTTCCCCTCTAAAAATAAGTAAATAAAAATCTTTTTAAAATGATGAATATCATACTCCAGGGCTATATAACAAAGGAAGCAACAATTTCAAACCACAGCTGGGAAAAAAAAGGCAAGTAACCAAAAGGCTAATAAACAGAGTAAGGCAGGTAGCACTGCTGGGCCCAGAGAGTGCTGCACTCACAGCAGTAAAAGCCCGCAGAGGGGAAACACTCAACATGTTCCAAGACCCTCCCATATCTTCCTGACCTCACTGGATATTGTTCAATTTTTTACCTTAAGCAACACAGAAATTACCTGACCAAGTTGTCCAATGGACAAAGTGAGTCCCAAAGAGGAGCAATGAATTATTCAAGATCACACCCAAGGCTAAGAGTCGGAAGTCCAAAATTCCTTCCACTGTGCCACACAGAGAGACAGAGAAGGGGAGAGGGGCGGGGAGGTAGAGGCTGATATGGAAGACCCAAGAGCAGAGAAATCCTTCCTTGTGATCTCCAGGAGATCCTGCAGGACAGGGCTTGGCCTCCTGAAAGCCCTCCCACCTTTCATTTCCCCTGTGATCAGAGGAATCCTGATCACAGCATCCTTATATCTTCATTCTTCACTGCAGGCAAGCTAGGTTCTAAAGGGAAGAGATAAGGTACAAAGCCCCTCATATAGAATTAGACAGCATCTGAGATTCCAAACTCAAACCATTGAACTGTACGGCAGGGAATACCCATAAAGATAATCTCCCCACCCCTGTACTGCCACCCATTGTATAGATGGGAGATTGAGGCCCAGAGACAAATGACTTTCTAGAAGGCCACAGTAACTCAGTCATGGGAATCTGGGTTCCCTTACCAGGGCATACTACAGAGGGGTCATTCCTTCTCCTGCTTGAACCTTCATATAAACTCCCTGCAAAGAGCTGTGGGACCCAGGAGACTCATTCATTCCAGGTATGCCCACACTCGATTAGTGGCTTTGGGACTCCTATTGAACTTAAGTTCCACAAGTGCAAGGCATTTTAATCGGTTAGGCCTTGATGTATACCCCACCGCTAGAACATGGCCCATAGTAAGTGACCAATAAATACTGAATTAATGAACATCTAGAGGACCAGGATTATAGAGAGGTGTCATTGTGAGAGCCTGAAGCCTAAAAGAGGAAACCAAGGAACAATGAGTTTTATCTTCAGACATATGAAAGGTTGAAATTCTGCCTACATTTACTGAGGGCCCATTGGGTATAGAACTAGGCGCTGGGGATTCAGGTAAAACAAGACAGTCATTACGCGACTTCAAGAGTTTATAGTCCACTATAATGTGGAATGTGTGCAGATTTTGGTGGGGAGCCGGGGGCTCCGGAGGGTAGAGCCCGTGCAAGGCAAACTGCTCAGTATGATTCAGACACTCTTCTCAGCCTGAGCTGCCCTGAAATGGTCTCGTTGCTCATCAGGTGGTGAGTGCAGCGGTACTGCAGTGTTCAAGCAGGGTGCCCGCCGCCCACCTGTCAGTGGCTGCGCCAGGAGTATGCGGGAGAAGAGATTTCCTCAGATGAGGTCATTTCCCACCCCCAGATTCTCTGCCTTCAAAACCCTGCAATTCTGACGCTGGATCTTATTATTTCCTTAATTTCAAGGTCCCATGATGCTGACAGCCCCAAATTCCGTCTTCTGTCTGCCCACGCCCCGGGACCCAAATGAAGTAAGAGCCGAATTCATCAAGGGTCCTACCACCCACTGCCTCAAAAAGTCTCTGGCGTTAGTCAGCGCCCTCTCCCGCCCCGTGAGAGCTGGAGGGGCGTAGTTCGGGCGCCCGGCACGTCGTGGAGAGAGGGGTGCTCCAGAGACGGAGTTGACAGAAGCCAGGACACGTGACAGTCATAGCGTCACGTTCCGTGGTCCGGAAAGGTTGGGACCGGGCCTGTCACGTGACGCGAGGGTGCACCGTGGGGTGATGTGAGATGCAGGGCCTCTCAGATTACGTACAAATGACGCATTCCCACCCCTTTTGGCATCAAGATTGCTGTTGGAAGATACGACAGTTCCGGTAGAGGAGGCGGGCTCTCACATCCTTGCGGTTTTGCTTCTGGTCCGGTCGCTGCAACTTCCGACCTCCGCCTTTCTCTCCAGCGGGGAAGAGACGCGAACTCGTGCGCATGCCCGGAATCATCCAAAAGTGGGAGGGCCTAGGCTACGGGAGCGGGAGGGGGGGAAAGAAAAGGGAATTCCAACCTGTGGAATCTTGGGGGTCCCAATTGTTTCCAGTGACTGTGGATGGTGTCAGGGACGGAGCCTCTCGCAGCTTGTGGGGGATTTGGGGGCCCGCAGGGTGAAGGCGGAGGGGAGTGTCAGGGTGTGAGGGGAATTCGGGAGTTCCAAACTTAGAATCTTGAGGCCCTTGGGGCTCAGGTACCGGGGAGAGGAAGCTCGGGCCGCCATGCGGGACAGGACCCAAGAGCTGAGGCAGGTGAGAAGTCGGGGTAGCAGGGCTGGGTCGGGAGGACGGGGTGGGATCTGACCGGAACGCCGGATTCCTGGTCTCCGGGGCAGGGACGGGTGGCTGATGTCTAGAAAGGGAAGACCCGGAAGCCAGTAAGTCTTGCGGGGAGATAGCGACAGCAAGGAAATGATGCCAATGACCCCGGCCCTGGCAGGGGGATGACAGCTCGGATGATGAGGACAAGGAGCGGGTCGCGCTGGTGGTACACCCGGGCACGGCACGGTTGGGGAGCCCAGACGATGAGTTCTTCCAGAAGGTATGAGGCTGGGTCTCTGCCTGGATTCACGAGGGGGCTGGAGGACCTGAGGAGCAGTGCAGTCTGGAGTACCCTCATATCTCCTTCAGCTTTCTCGGCCACCCTCCCCAGGTCCGGACAATTCGGCAGACTATTGTCAAGCTGGAGAATAAAGTCCGAGAATTGGAGAAACAGCAGGTCACCATCCTGGCCACGCCCCTTCCTGAGGAGAGTGAGTTGAAACCTGGGTGCAGAACGCATGCTCAACCAGAGGGATTTTTGGGTACTGTAGTTCCAAGCAGGTGGTAGCAAGGGAGATTTGTTGATGTAGGGACTGCTTTCTCTTGTTTAGGCATGAAGCAGGACCTGCAGAATCTGCGCGACGAGATCAAACAGCTAGGGAGGGAGATCCGAGCGCAGTTGAAGGGTGAGCTTCTAGGACATGAGACATTCTTCCCTCTGTTCCTCCCAAGCTCCTGATATACCTGGGGAGTGTGTGGCCCAGAGAGGCCGGTGATATATCTAGGTTACACAGCAGTCTAGAATCTCCATCTCTAGGCTTCCAAAAGTCCACAGCACTTTCCACAGCACATGTCTTCCCGCTGGGTTCTTTTTTTTAACTATGAAACCGTCCACTCCTAAAATTCTTGCTGCCCAGCGTGCATTCTTTCGGCAGGTATTTGGGGGTTTTGTTACGAGGCCTCTGCATATACTTGTGGGAATTATCTGATGTATTGCAAAGAAAAGTACACTATCTCCTGTCAGAGGCTTAGAATTATTCACTTAATGATCAATTGTATTTCCCCCCAAAATCGTATGGAGAAAAGCATCTCTGTAGTCTGTGGCTGGGGTTTGGCCCTGGCTGTGTGCCCTGATCTCCAAACAGTGTTCAGAAGCCACAGGTCAGTCCCCCTCCCCTACATTACCCTTGTGTCTTCCCACAGCCATAGAGCCCCAGAAGGAGGAAGCTGATGAGAACTGTAATTCAGTCAACACGAGGATGAGAAAAACCCAGGTGGGTTTGTTATTCCCAGAACTAGGGCATTTCAACAAGTATTTTATAGATTATTTGATGACAAAAGTAAGAAGGGGGGAACTTGGAGATCATCCAAATGGAGAAACTGAAGCACAGAAAGAGAAAGGACTTACTCAAGATCAAGAATCCAGATCTCCTGGTTCCCAGTCCATTATAACTCCCTGCCTTCTTTTGCATTCAGTGAGAAGTTGCTGAGTCCCGGATATGACCTGGGCTCAGCTCTGGGAGACAGGTGACAAAGACGTTACTGAGGTAGGACTTGTTAGCTAGTGGCTCTGCCCAAAGAATAAGAGGGAGCAGTCGTAAATGACTGGGAGGTTTCCTGCCCAGGAGACATGGACATCCTCTGCCCCAGGGGCAGAATTCGAGAAGTCAGGAGGTGGAACTTCCCTGGAAGGAAGGTCACTGAATCAACATCTTAGGAAGGAGTTTTGAGGTGATCTGACCAGTACCCTCTGGGTGCCCAAAGAGGAGGGGTTGGGAATTCTTGGAGGTCAGAATTGGCGCGGGTGGTCCCAGAGCTCAGCAAAGAGCCCAGATTGAAGATGGAGCAGTTTGGGCATCTTGAAAGGGTGCAGCTGAAGCCAAAAGAACAGTTGTGTCTATGAGGAAAGTACTCCAAGGAATAAGTCATCAGGGAAATGGACAAGGCCAGAGGGCGTTTCAAAAGGAGCCTGAGGTGGTCCTCAGTGTAGGAGGCCGAGCGTCCAGCTGGACCTGTAAAATCTGGCAACAGACTGAACTCCAGGCACATCTCTAGTCTAAGCAGTGAGGCAAACATTCAACAAGTATGTATTGAGTGCCAGCTGTTTGGGCTACAGCAGTGAACCGAAGATCCCTGTCCTCATGGAGCTTACATTCCAGTGAGGAGAGACAGTCACCATAATAGAAAAGTAAATTATTTTAGAACATTGTTAAGTATTAAGGAAAAAGGTGCAGGAGAAGAGGAATTGAGAGTGCTCAGAAAAGGCAGGTTGCAATTTCAATGAAGTGGAGAACACTGCATTCAAAAGGTAATATTGGAACAAAGACTTAAAGGCCTTCGTGTGGCAGGAGCATTCTAGGCTGAAGGAGCAATAAGTGTGAAGGCCTGTGGTGGGAGTGTGCTTTGCTCAGGGAGGAGGAAGAAGCCCGCTGTGATTGGAAGAAATAAGGGAGGGACAGTGGGAGGAGGTGAGGTCAGAAAGTAATTGGGGAGGGGCAGGTCACACAGGGCCTTGTGGGCCCTGGTAAGGGCTTTGGCTTTTACTTTGAGAGAGGGGGGGAGCTTTCGTGGTGGTAAAACAGCAGGCACCTATAATAGCTTATGCTGTTTGCTCATTGTACTGATGGGGATGCTGAGGCCCAGACTGGGCAGGGATCCTCCCAAGGGTGCCCAGCCTGTGTTCTCTATCTGTAGCATGGGATCCTGTCCCAGCAATTTGTGGAGCTCATCAACAAGTGCAACTTGATGCAGTCCGAATACCGGGAGAAGAATGTGGAGCGGATTCGGAGGCAGCTGAAGATTAGTGAGTTGTGGTGCCTGGCCCACAGGGTTGGGTAACCTGACCCAGCTCTGAACCTGGCCTTTTCCTTCACAGCAAATGCTGGAACGGTATCTGACGAGGAGTTAGAGCAGATGCTGGACAGCGGGCAGAGCGAGGTGTTTGTGTCCAATGTGAGTGGCCACAACCAGCCTCCCTCTGCTGGGCCTTCCCATCCTCTCCACGCTCTGGCCCTCTTTGATTGAGGGGATACTGAGGCCCAGAAGGGAATGAATTTGCATGCCTGGAGTCACTCAGCAGAGCCCTGGCCCAGTTCTAGACCCAAGGGCTGCCCCCCAAATCAACAGGAACTTGTGACCTGCTGCTGGTTTCCCTGTTACCTGTCCCTTTACTCCTGTCCACTCCCCAGATACTGAAGGACACTCAGGTGACTCGACAGGCCCTAAATGAGATCTCCGCCCGGCACAGTGAGATCCAGCAGCTTGAACGCAGTATTCGTGAACTTCATGAGATCTTTACTTTTCTGGCTACTGAGGTGGAGACGCAGGTGGGCACCCCAGGGAGCTGGCTGAGCTTGACCCAGACCCCAAATGTGAAACCATGTTCAGTCAGAACCCCAGCCGTAACTGTCAGCTCATCTCCACCCTTAGCCTCTCTTCCCCATCCATTCTGGGCCATGCCCTCAAGTTTGGCCCTACTTCCACCCTTAGCTGTGCCCCAGAATTGCATTCACCTCTACAGCTACCAAGATGGCCATTCTTTTATACATAGTATTCCCAGCCCTGCACTTGAGCCACTCCCCCTCCCCCCCAGTATAGCCTCAACCCTGGCTCCCCCTCCATCAATAGGATCTACCCTTACACATTTAAGAGCTCCAGTCAAACTTGCCCCCTAGAGGGCCTGCCTCCTAAAATTTGTACAAGATTGGGGTGGGAAGTGTTGTTCTTGCACTGGCCCTGGTTGTGTGGGGGTGAACTGAGCTTTTAGCCCTGTCCTGGAGGAGCTGACCCACTAGTGCTGCGACCAGTACCCTTATATAGTTGGGAGCCGTGGGGAAGGGGTTTCACTCAGGACTTCCAGAACCTGCACGCTGGTGATGCCATGAGGAGGCGGGAGTAGGAAGAGCTTTACAGCTGGGAGGCAGGCCTAGGAGAATGGGTAGATTCAGACAATTTTGTGAGGGGACAAAAGTTCACACTCTGCAAAAAGATATGAGCTATTTAAGGCACTTGGCTCCAAGAAACTGTTACAAGTAAAGGTTGTGTGGGGCAAGGGAGCAGGGAAGAAGGCACCACATGACAGAACAGGGCCTGGAAGCCATCCTCGGCATGTGAACAGTGTCAGATGTGGTCCGGTCTCCATGCCTTTGTTAGCGTGGTGTTTTCTGCCAGGAATGTCCTTTGGTCATTTGGGACTGGGGTGGCCAGAGTGGACTACCGGGACCTCCTGTTCCACTCACCCCCACCTGCCTGAACTCCTCCCTTCTCTGAACAGGGGGAGATGATCAACCGGATTGAGAAGAACATCCTGAGCTCAGCAGACTATGTGGAACGTGGGCAGGAACATGTCAAGATGACCCTGGAGCACCAGAAGAAAGCTCGAAAGGTGATCCTCTTCTCCCCTCCCCTGGGTGGCCCTCCCTCCTCTTCTGAGTTTCCCTGACCCTCTCCTCTCTCACAGAAGAAAGTATTGATTGCCATCTGTGTGTCCATCACTGTCCTCATTCTGGCGGTCATCATTTGCGTCTCCATACTGGCTTGATAGCATCATGCGTTCTCGGTGAGCTATTGTGGGCCTGCCCCCCAGCCTGCCCCTTCCCTGGCCCCCACCTTGTTTCCTCCCCTTAGACCCTCTTCTCCCTCCCTCCCTTGCAGGCACTAAGAGCACCAGGGACCCAGGGTCTGCCTTCTCTGCCTGCAGCTGGGGCAGGGGCAGCACAGTGCCTCCAGCCAAACCCCCTTCCTCACACTGGCCCTGTGCAGAAGGGCAGATGGTTCTTCTGGGGTTGGCAGCCACTTGTTCATGGGGACCTCTCTCCTTGGGCCACGATGCCTGGCGGAGGGCCTGCAGTGTCCTGTTTGGATGGGACACATGGTTTTGTAAGAAATTAAAAAAAAAAAAAGAGGTTGGAGACTTCCCTGTGCGTGTGTGTTCCTGGAAGGGCTGGCACAGGGCCTCCAGGTATCCAGCCTTCCCACCTCCTGGCCATCCTGCCAGGCCCAGCCTAGGCAAGCTTAAGTCAGACTGTTCTAGGCCCTGTGACCACAGCAGGCTGGCACTACCCTTCTGTCTCTCACAGGAACACATGGGGTTGGGAGGGGTAATACCCACGTCTGGCTCAGTACTGTCCCTGGGGAAAGACCACTGTGGCTACGTAACCCTGAAGCTGTGGGGCTGGGCCAGGCCAGTCTGGGTCACAGGTGAGATGTATGTGTGTGGGGGGGGGGGGGGGGCAAGGCATCGGAGGGCATTCCTGCAGCCAAGAAGAAGAGGCATTGTGAGTAACTGAGGCTGTTTTTTGCATATAGCGGTCACGGAAGGGCCTGTTTCAGAGGGGATGACATTTGGGTGGAATGTTACATGAGGAGCCAGTTATGGGAGAGGTTGCAGGCGGTGTCTCACAGGCCAGGCCCTGTGCCCAGAAAAAGGCACCGCCTTTTACCCAAGAGTTCAGCCTGAAGACCAAGCCATGTAGGATCAAGCGTGCCATTTCTAAGGTGTTATGTGGCTGAAGCAGGTAGAGGAAGCAGAGGAGCCTGATCTTTAGGTGGCATTTCAGCTCCAGGCTCTAACACTAAATTTATGAGAATTCTGAGGGCAGGTGCCTGGTTTCTGGACCTGGGTGTGACGCCTGTCCTCGGTCACCTGGTTTCAGGGCGAGGGTGGCCCCTGGTTCTGAAGCTTGGTTGGAGTGGAGTGGCGCGGCACCTGACCTCATCCAAGGTCTAGCGGCCTGGTTCTGGCCGTCCTGTCCCATCCCACTTCCGATCCCACGGGTCCTGCTGCTGCTGTCTCTGCTGCTGCTTC
>PVKM010039066.1:0-13889 GCA_004027735.1 Carollia perspicillata | reverse complement strand
TTCTCTTCCCTTTAGTTCATGTCCATGTGTCTTACTTATAAGTTCTTTAGCTTCTACATTTCCCATATATTCTTACCCTCCCCCTGTCTATTTTCTACCTGCCATTTATGCTGCTTATTCTCTGTACCTTTTCCCCCTCTCTCCCGCTACCACTCCCCTGTTGATAACCCTCCATGTGTTCTCCATTTCTGTGGTTCTGTTCCTGTTCTAGTTGTTTGCTTAGTTTGTTTTTGTTTTGTTTTAAGTGTAGTTATTAATAATTGTGAGTTTGCTGTCATTTTACTGTACATGTTTTTTATCTACTTTTTCTTAGATAAGTCCCTTTAACATTTCATATTATAAGAACTTGGTGATGATGAACTCTTTAACTTGACCTTATCTGGGAAGCACTTTATCTGCCCTTCCATTCTAAATGAAAGCTTTGCTGGATAGAGCAATCTTGGATGTAGGTGCCTTTCATGACTAGGAACACTTCTTTCCAGCCTCTTCTTGTCTGTAAGGTCTCTTTTGAGAAATCAGCTGACAGTCTGATGGGAACTCCTTTGGGGGTAACTGTCTCCTTATCTCTTGCTGCTTCTAGGATTCCCTCCTTCATTTTAATCTTGGCTAATGTAATTATGATGTGCCTCAGTGTGTTCTTCCTTGGGTCCAACTTCTTTGGGACTCTGAGCTTCCTGGACTGAGCTTCCTGGACTTCCTGAAAGCCTATTTCCTTTGCTAGATTAGGGAAGTTCTCCGTTATTATTTGTTCAAATAAGTCTTCCACTTGTTGCTCTTCCTATTCTCCTTCTGGCACCCCTATAATTCGGATGTTGGAATGTTTAAAGATGTCCTGGAGGTTCCCAAGCCTCTTCTCATTTTTTTTGATTTCTTGTTTCTTCATTCTTTTCTGATTGGTTGTTTCTTTCTTCCTCCTGGTTTTCCCTGTTCATTTGAGTCCTAGTTTTCTTCCCATCACTATTGGTTCCCTGTACATTTCCCTTACCATAGCCTTCATTTTTTCATCTAATTTGCAACCAAATTCAACCAATTCTGTGAGCATCCTGATTAGCAGTGTTTTGAACTGTGCATCTGATAGGTTGGCTACCTCTTCGTCACTTAGTTGTATTTTTTCTGGAGCTTTGATCTATACTTCCGTTTGCACCACTTTTTTTGTCTTGAGGTGCCTGTTGTGTAGTGAAGGGCAGAGCCTTAGGAGTTCACCAGGGCAGGGTAACCCAGGTTGCTGGGTTGTGATGCCATATGTAGGACAGGGGTCAGAGAGGAAACAATGGCACTTACTCTGCTTTCTGCCGGATTTCAGTTACTTCCCCCTCTTCCCACAAGCAAACTGGGCCATCCCGGTGCTAAGTCCTGTGTGGGTGGGTTTGTGTACGTCCTGAGCCCCTGTGGGTCTCTCCAATGAACTCTCCTGTGAGGCTGGCAGTTTCTCCCAGCACGGAAACCCCCCACAGGTGTTTTCAATCAATGATTTGAGGCTCTATTTTCCAGCACTGGGACTCTGGGTTGAGTCATCTGTCTCACTCCCAAGTTTCGCCTGATTTGTCTGTGTGTGAATGTGGGACTGCCCAGCCGCCTTTCATGCCATGCCTGGTTCCACAGTCCACTACCTCACTGGTCCCCCAGCCACCGCTGTGCTGAGAGCCCTCTCCGCCCAGGCTGCCTGTCTCCACCCCTCCTACCAGTCTGGATGAATGTGTGTTCTTTAAATTCTTGGTTGTCGGACTTCCATACAGTTTAATTTTCTGTCAGTTCTGGTTGTTTTTTGTTTTTCTAATTGTTGTTGTCCTTCTTTTGGTTGTGCGAGGAGGTACAGTGTATCTACCTATGCCTTCATATTGGCTGAAAGTCTACTCAGTCATTCTTTATGTGGTTCAGGATGTTAATTATAAATTGAGATTTAAAATAATAAACTGTTTTTTCCTTTTATTTTTCTAGATGATTTAGATGGTGTTTATTTAAATATTAAGGTTTTAGATTTTGTGGTACGACCTCTGAAAAAGCGAGGAATGAAGGACAAGGCAAGAGAAGGAGCTAAGCAAAGATAGGGTTTCAGAAGTTTAGAGCTTTGAAGAGTGAATTGCCCTAAAGGATTGCCCCTGCCCATATGCAAGGGGGGTGGGCTGTTTTACCTCCATGTTAGTCAATGACTATCAGCCACCACCACCTGAAGAGTTATTCATGTTAAAGACCTCGCCTTATCTCCTAAACCTCCTCAGTTCCAGTCATCTTTGTCCCTATTTCTCCTCAGCCTTTTACTAGCCACATGTAGAGCTATTTCACCAATATGATTTCAGACTTCAAAATAACCTCTGATCAAAGCTCCCTTCCTGACACTTCTCTCTTTCTCCAACCACATCTGCCTTCGCCTTCACAGTTACCTCAAGTCCCTCCTTTCACTACCTCTTTACTCCTCTGAGGACTCTGTCAGTATGATTTCCTTCCACAGCCAGCCTGCAACGCATGACCAACCATGTCACTCAAGTCCTCATTCTTCGTTCAAGCCACACTGACACCTGCCCCCCATCATTTCATACCCATGGTTCATTTACATAGACTATTTCCTCCAAATGAAATGCCAGTTTCATCTTCTTGGCCTGACAAACTCCTACCCACCTTTCAAGAACTCTCTAAAATGTCACTTCACCTGTGAAGATTATTTCTCTTAGCCAAGGAAAGATGCCTGAAGTGGGCATTTGCTAACTGGGAGCTTTCCATCACCCATTTCACCTTTCTCACCATCCCAAGTTCCTTTTAAGGAATTAGGTCTTACCCAGTGGATACATTGTTAGGAATATAATAAGAAGCCTTGACTTTCCTAACTAGATTCATCAGATTTGCCCTCCATGAAGTCCGGAGCAGAGAGGAAAAATGTTCTAAAAGGATTGGATTCCAGTCAATCCCATAGCAGCATCAGCCTTTCTGCTTCCAGGGGTGTTTTTGATTCCTAACCAACCCCACTGATTCCATGAGCTTTCAACAGCCCCTCAATAAGTTCCTTTTGCTTATGTCGATCATATTAGGTTTGTGTTACTTACAAAGAAGGCTCCTGTACTCCCACAGTGCCTTATTACATAGTGTCTACCACATGGCATTGTAATTTTTGGTAACTATGTCTATCTCCATTGCCAGGGTGAGGCAGTGTCTTGATCATATATGTGAATACAATATCTAGCACTGTGTCTAACACATGGTAAGTGTTCAGTTCATACCAACTAAATGAATATGTAAATGTAAATGCATAAATGGCAGAGAATAAGTTGTCTCCAGCTGTCCTCTTTCTTATTAATATCTGAAACAAGAAAGTGGGCCCCTTTTGTTGCAAAGATTTGCTTTTGGTCATCATAAACAAGAGTCTGCATGAATTCCACAAGGACAAGTGATAGGGATTAAAGCATAGACTTGATTAGGGAAATTTATAGTTGAAGGGTCAGCATGAGAAGGCATAAGTTCCCAGTTCTGCCATCATCCCACAGAGAGGTGAATTGGGTCCAGGGATTGGTGTATACATGGGCGGTCTATCTGCTACATTGCCTACTTAGAGTACAATCATAAAAACAAAATAGCCTTCTCGGAGGTAAGCTACTTGGGCATCCTGCTGCCTGGAAAAGTCAGATGTCTAGCACCTAGAGACCTTAGGGGCCCATGGGAAACTGCAGTCCCTCCTACCTTTAAAACATAGCCACTGATCTGATGGAAAGTTGAGGTTTGGATGCATTCCTTCTAGTGGAGAGAAGGGGCAGCTTGTTTTCCATGTGATGAGGAGTTGGCATCTGTATTAGTTTGCTGGGGCTGCAATAACAAAATAGCATGAAGAGGGTAGCTTAAACAGCAGAAATTTGTTTATTCACAGTTCTGAAGGCTAAAAGTCTATGATTAGCAGAGTTGGTTTCATTCTATAGCTTCTCTCCTTGGCTTACAGATGGCTACCTTCTCACTGCATCCTTACATGGTCTTTTCTCTGTGCCTGCATGCCCATGGTGTCTTTTCCTCCTCTCATAAGGACACCAGTCATATTGGATTAGGGTCCTTCCCCAATGGCCTCATTTTAATGTAATCACTTCTTTAAAGACTTTATTTCCAAATAAAGGTATATTCTGAATTACTGGGGATTGAAACTTCAACATATAAATTTTGGGGGACACAATTGAGCCTGTCATAGTATCCAGGTTAGATATGGTATAATGATAAGACTGCAGAAGTAATAAAATGTCAAGAACTCTCTACAACTTATGTCTCTGACAAACACTAAAATATAAAATCATCTAGTTGGAGCACATCCCACACTTGCTGCTGTCTTAAATAGTTCTCTGGCATGCCTACTCTGTCCTCCTTTATTCCTACTGTCCATCCCAACACTTCAGTCCGCTTACAGCCACTGTAAGGACAGAACAACAGAGTCCTTAGTTGGCCATTCAGAGGACTTCAGACTCATGAAGATCCTTTACATTCAGTTCAGAGTGGTCTCAAATCATTTCCTGACTGTGCTTTTTCCAAATTTGGAAACAATAAAAAGAAAATTAAAGTATTGTCAGATAACTTTATCTGATATTTGAGACCCCTTATAGTAAAGAAAACTCAAATTTTAATATATTTAGTCAGCATAACATGGATTACAAATAAAAAGTAGCAGCCATGGGTAGAAAGCTGTAGTGGTAAAACATTATTTTATGCATGCAGTCAACCTTTCAAAATGTATTCTTGCTCTTTGAAGGCATGGTAATAGGAACAATTGCTATTCCATACACGGATTAGTAGACTTTTTCCCATTATCTTTCCTCCTTAATCATGAGTATAAATAACACCCATATAACTCAAAGCAGAAATTAGATGCTAAAATGTCTGGTATTAGTAAATTGATTGAATAACAAAGTGAACAACTCTGAGAGATTATCAGGTGGAAGAAAAACAAGAAACAGTTAAAGTTCTTTGTGGTCTTGTTAATGAGGCATCAAATCCCAGAATGCCTTTCCTTTAAAATGGCTTCACAAAGGGTTCATCTAATCAGAGGTTTCATGGCGTGTTGTAATGGACTTCAAGAGGCACTGCGAGTTTGCAGAAGGGTGTGTGTGTGTCGGAGTAGGGTGGAGGACTATAATGCTAACCAGCTTTCCCCGTCTGTAAACTGGTGATAATGTTTTGAAAATTGTGAGGTGTTATAGAAATGTTTGAGAAATACCATGATTGTAGCACATAAAATTCTGTTTCTTTATTTTTATTAAGTCCTATAAAATTTACTCTGAGCTCCCATCCCACAAGGCAATTTATTATTGATACTCTTTCTGTGTGTCTTCCCTAAGGTTCTAGGTGTGGCACACTTACTTTGCCCTCTTTTATTCCTGATGCTCATCCCCAACAGTTCTCAGACAGTCTAAAAAGGTCTTAGGAAGTTTCTGGGGGGGGAGGAGGAGGTCTTAGGCAGAGCAAAATTTTTACCTCCAATCTTGGGTGCACATCTGTCATCTTGGAGATGTCCATTGCCTGTGTCCTTCCTCGTGTTCTCTTGGAATATTATAGCCCTGAGGTTTATGGCCCATGCTCAGATAAGGGAGTCTGAGAGCTGAGAGGCTGGGGGTCTAAGATCCAGCCACTAGAATATACCCGGAAAACCCTTCTCTTGGTGGCCTTGCTTCCTGCCTTCAGCTTGCAGGATTTTGTGTCCCTTTTCTAGACTGGAATATCTCTTTCTCTTCTACCATCAGAGGTATCTCTGTCTCTTCCACCCTCCAGGCCCTTTCCCAAAATACAAGAAGAGGGTGCTTTTGTAAGCAGTTTCCACCTTCTGACCAAAGGTAAAGCGATTTTCTTGAAATGAAGATTAAAAAATAAGGAACATAAAACTCAAACCAATATACCAGCACATTATTTTTAAAATATAAAACACAAAAATAATGTTACTTTTCCTTGTTTGTCCATATATAGTAAGAAAGCAAGCAAAGAAAAATTTCAGAGGTGAAGGTGAGCAGCTATTTAAGATGGGCATCAAGATTCTCCAGCAGTCTAAAAGCCAAAAACAAAAAGCAGAGTAAGTCTTCATCCAGTTACATAAACCAAGTTAAATTTCCAGCTTGAGAAAAAGAACACTCCAAAATCTAGGTTGTCATTAAAGTTTTATTGAAATAACAAATAAGTGTATTTGCCCATAGCTTTTCTTTTTAAAATGATCAAATAGTATTCAAAGAAACCTACAAATTATCAGCCTAAATAAATAGAACTGTATGTGAGATTGTGGTTTCTCCACATTGTTAAATGCGGAATTAAGACACTTACCTGAGCACTCAGGTTAAAATGTTCTCTTTTGGCTTTCTATTAGGTATTCCAAATGAAATTATAATAAATATGGGTTGTTTAAATTACAGTAGTTGTTTTAAGATGCTTTATTCTACCTAACTAAGCATTTGTTCAGCACTTTCTGGTTTTAAAGCACTTTCATGTATGTGATCTCATTTTATCCCCAAAACAGACTAATGAGTTAAGAGCTTCATTCTTCCCCATTAAAAACTTGAGAACAGGGAATCAAGGATGCTAAATTGAGATGATCACAGCAGGGAAGTGACTAAGCTGTGCGTGTCCATTTTTTTCCTTGTCTACTTGTCTTCAAGGGGGTCAGAAATATCTTCTCCCCTCAGTAGAGGGGCACAGTATGAGGTCACCCCTCAAGTCTCTAGTTAAAACTCCTGCATCAAATCCTAGCTCTACCATTTACTGGCTATATGATCCTGGGCTAGTTACTTAACCTCCTATTGCCCTAAATAATATAGTCAAGTTCTTAGAACAATGCCTGACACAATAGTAACCAGGAGAGAAGCATTTGTTATTTTTATCTCTAGTCCTCTAACCAATAAGTGCAAGATGTGGGATAGAAGAAAGCAAGTGTGTCTTAAACCAATAGTAGAAAGGCTGGGCTCTGCACTCCCAAGGAGGCATCTTTAGTTTTCAGACAAATTAAGCAAACTTATTAGCCCTGGAGGAAGCATCCCAATACTGTATTAGTCAGCCCTGGAGAGGCCAACAGCAGAGTCCATAAATTCTTTCTTAAAACTCATAGCAAGTGCAAGAGCACAGAGGTTGGGGGCAGGCACTCCACTATGAACCTGGTTATAACAACATCAGCAACTGCCATTTAAAAGCATCTGTCCTGTGCTAGTTAATGTTCTAGGCATTTATGTGTGTGATATTATTCATCACTTACTATTATATTGTTAGACATAGATTATTATCCCCAAATTACAGAAGAGGAAAAGGAGCATCAAAAGGACTTTGTAATTTTGCCAAAGTCAGAAAAGAAAAAAGGGAGTTGGTCCTCCCGTTCATTCATTCAGCCTTTTTGTGTGTAGGAGAGGAAAATTGCTGAATTAGTCAGTGTTATTAGATGTATAGACAGATGTTCAGCAAGCATGTCAGGGAAACACAAACTCATCTGAAAAAGTAAAGAAGCCTCAGTGACAACCAGGGTTAACTACCATGAATAATTACGCCCCATCCGCAAAGGTTTGGGAGCTATGCTGCTGCCCCCACCAACTTTCTGATGTGTTCTAGAAAGGTATTTAGCCTCCCCCTTCCCCAGAGCCCACCTTAGTATCTAATACCAAATCCTTTAGAGATAATCAAGATACCTGACTGAACTTGCATTTTAGGATATGTTCCTGCTGCCCAGTTTTACCTACTTTTTTCCTTTTGAGAATGGTAGCCCAGATTTTAATCCTACCCAATTTACCAACAACTTTCTCCAGCCTTGGGTCTTGCTTCTAGTATCCATTATATCACCTTGATTTTCCTGACAGGCAATCTAGATACCCACCATTCCCTTGGAATCAAAGACACAGAGTAGGATTGGGTTTGCCACCCATTGCTGCCCCCAGGACCAGTGAATGGATACATCTTACTGCTGGCTCCTTCAGTCCAAGTTTTCTCTACCATGGTCCATGTTGATGCCCTTCTAGTCTGAGCATCTCAAAAGGCTATGTAGTTGCAACAAGCCATGTGACAAAAGGGCTTTAGGAGTCTGTATCCTGGTGTCAGATGTATCCCTAGATGCCAGACATTTGCAATCGTTGACCTTTGAGACCTTCTATCTTATTTGCTTTCTGTTTCCCCAGAATCCCAGCATGCTCTGACAATTTTTTTTTTTGCCATCCAGAACCCTAATGCCTATCTGGATATCACTCAGTACCATCTCTTTTTGTCCACTCTGTTCTACCCCAGTCTTTTACCAAGAGCATGTTATTTTAGCAGCCACCTGAAAAGATGGTGTATAAAGCTGAGTCTCCTAATCCTTCTGAGTTGGTAGCAATGGTAGATATGTGTTTGTTCCTGCATTTGAGTCAAGGTACAGGTAGGACTTAATGCTTTCTTGTCTTACCACTACCGAAAAGGAAGTTATAATAGTAAAAATCAGTCCCAAAAGTACTCTGTGTCTCTGACACAAGTTTTGACCTTACAGGTCTCTCCATCACTTCTATTATACAGATCAGGTCCAAGTGACTTCTGACTCCACAGAAAATACAAAGCAAGGCAATCCTACAGCATCTATATTTGCAATCACTAAGCTTTCACACCATTTACCCACTAATTATAGGAGAAAAATTACAATACTGTAAAATTTTAGAACCTATGCAGTAAGCAGTAGGAGTAGCTAAATTTATTGTGTACTTTCTCTGTACCAGTTGCTATACCAAACACTACACATGGATTATCTCACTGAATCTTTCCAGCAACCCTATGAAATAGGCACTATTATTACCCCCATTCCATAGATGAGAGAGGCACAAGGAAGTAAGTAACTTGCCCAAAACTCTCAAACTAATAAGTGGTGGAGCCAGGATTTGAACCAAGGCTGTCAAACTCTAGAGCCCTTATAACCATCAGTTTTTGTTAGGTTATTGTGTTTTCATACAGGCAGGCTTTGATCTGAAGAATATGTTGCATTTAAAAAAATTATCTCAGAATATTAATGGGCTGTTCTCATATTAGTAACATTCTTGATATGACATACCATTTTTTATTATTTCAATTTATTTTTATCATTATATATTCCAGAGTTCATTTTATAAAACAAATACTCATAGTGAACTTGCAGTTTGCTATTTTAGGATAAGTGCCTCCATTTTTCACTTCACTTGGTATATAAGCTTGAAACATAATGTATCCTATATATTTCTACTTTTTTATCAGCTTCACTATTTGTCAGATGTATTGCAACTATAATCTAGGGGTAAAAAAATCTACTCATCTAGGAATATAATGGACTTCAGCTAAACTGTATTGTTAAGAACAATCATAACAGAGTCCTAGAGACAAGCAGCACGGAGGGGACAGAAAATTGCATTTTTGATAATCAAACTTCTAACTTTATATTCTTGAAACAGAGCCTACATACTCTTTGCCAAAGCAGCTGACATGGGAAACTTGAAAGCTATGGAGAAAATGGCTGATGCTTTGCTATTTGGAAATTTTGGCATGCAAAACATAACAGCAGCTATCCAGTTATACGAGTCTTTGGCTAAAGAAGGATCATTTAAAGCCCAAAATGTGAGTTTTGGAAGAAAATGAAATATTAATTAACTACATTCTAAAATATAGGCAAGTAACTTGTAAAAGGAGTTGGGCAATACTATTTTCACTCTACTGTGTGAGCCCAAACCTAGGGAAGTTACTATAACACTCTAAAATAGTGTAATGTCAGGACAGGGACACAGCAGTAGCCCTGGGAAAATTCTTACAATTGCACAGGTGGCCTTCATGAATGGAACAGACTGCTTTCTGATCTACCTTCCCATCTTTCATGCCCATGTGTGTGTGTTGAGATAATTTAAGAACTCTGAATTTTTAACATGAATTTTATGTGAAGTAAATTCACCTATACAAAGAAATACAGAAGTAAATCTATTACCTTAGGATGATGTTTTCCGGGTTTTTACATTTGAAATATTTTATAAGCTAAATATATTTCCTTTTCTATTTTAAGAACTGTATTTCACTTTATCCTAAGAATAACATAAGTCTTTCATAGAAAATCTGAAGGACAGAAAAAAAGCCCTTCATAAGTCAACTATCCTGACTCAATTATGTTTGCCCTCGGCTTCTTCCTCTCTGCATCTTTCTTTTACATCATCCTAATCACAATGCAAGTGTACACATCATTTTGTTTCTGGCTACTTTCACTTAATGCTATAGCAAAAGCATGTTTTCATGTTGCTAGTCTTTTTGATGAAAATATTTCTTTCTAATTACAAAGAAATCCATGCTTATTACAAAAAGAAATGTAAGAATTCAGGAAGTCTGAAGAAGAAAGTAAATGTTGTCTATAAGCTTTCCTCCCAGAAATTATATTTTTAACCATTTAATAAATTGCAGAAGCTAGGCTTTAAGTCAGAAAAACTTAAATTTGCATCTACTCTGCCACTTGCTTATTGTGAAGCTACTTAACAAAACCCTTTCTCCGTCTTCTTCATAAGAATTTGACCTTTTGTTCACTCTCTAGTGCTGTTTCCCTGGTAATTCAATAGGAATTAAATACTAATTGTGTTTCTAGGTAGCATTGATTGTGTTTGAAATGATCTCTGATTGGCAGTCTTCCTTTGGACTGGGAGAAATGAACTATAAATACCTGATGGTGGTGATGGTGGTAGTGATTCCTACAGAGCCCCTGGGCCCTATACCTGTGGAGTTGTTACATGGGAAATGGCATTTTTATGTCAGGTTGGCTCTCACACCCACCCAGTGTGGCTCTCGCTCCTTGGGTCTGAGCCATCATCTGAGGGACCAGAGATGATGGCTGTTAGAAGATTGTGCAAATTGCTGCAAAGACTCCCACAGGAAAGAGGGCCTGATGCTGCCTTCTGGCAAACTGGTTCCTATGCTATGTCCATCTGAATAGACTGTTGATAAATGTAGCCTATGGGAGTCTTGTGAATCTGTATGTTTACTTGAACCAGAAATTGTACCAGCAGTTTGATGATGGTGGGGCAATCTCTCTAATTTTTATTTGTAGAGTTAGGATAATGACAAAACACTAGGAACCGTCGTCAGTCTGTTATATGTATCTATGGATCTGTTTCTGTTTTGTTTGTTCATTTATATTGCTCTTTAGATTACACATATAAATGAAATCATGTTATTTGTCTTTCTCTGACTGACATATTTCACTTAGCCATCATACCCTCCCTAGATCCATCCATGCTATTGCAAATGGTAAGATTTCATTCTTTTTATGGCCAAGTAATATTCCATTGTATATATGGGTGGAACTGGAGAGTATTATGCTAAGTGATATAAGTCAGGTGGCAAAAGACAAATACTATATAATCTCACGTAAAACAGGAACCTAATGAACAAAACAAACAAAGAGAGCAAAGAAGGGGAAGGGACTAGTTAAAGGACAAGTATAAATGAACCATGGACATGGACAACAGGGTGGGGACTGACTGGGAGACCAGTGGGGTAAAATTGGGACAACTGTAATAGAACAACAATAAAAAAATTAAAAAATGAAACAAATAATCATGGTGATATAAAGTACAGCATGGGGAATATAGTCAATAAGATTGTAGTTACTAACTATGGTGCCAGGTTAGTATTGGAAATTTTGGGGAGAATACATTTTTCAAGTACAGGTTTGTCTAAGCCACTATGCTATACACCTGAAACTAATACTAAATACTGGTAATATTAAATGTAAACTGTAATTTTTAAAAAAACACTGGGTACTGTGTCTATCTGGTTTTTAGCTGTATCTTTATAATAACACAGTGCCTGGGACAAGAAATATAATTAATTACATATTTACATATAGTTAAGTATATATTTATATGCAGTTAATTAATTGTATAATAATTATTATTAAATAATGATTAACAATAAAATAATTAATAGAGTCACTGTGGGGATTATAATAATAAAATAATTATGAGAATTAAAATAATACAAAGATTAAAATAATTAATTCCATACCTAGAACTTTGTAATCATTCATTATAAAGAAGAATATAAATATTACTCCCACTATTATTTTTCTAGAATTTTTCCTATAACTATGTAGAATTTATTTTTTAAAATGAGATCACACATTAATTGCTGTTTCCTAATCTGCTGTTTATTCACTTAACAGTATATTATAGACATCTTCCCATATAAATACATACAGATCAACATCACCATTTTAAATAGCCATATAATTGCAATTAAGTTGTTGAATATTATTTTTACACCAAGCAATTTTTTGCAGTTAAATATAAAATAATTATATTTACAAAAAAGGAAACAAATTTATAAATATTATAGAGTTATTATACCTTCATTCTTCATATTTGCATAGTCAAATGTAGAAAGTAAAGTTTCAAGACAGACCAAATGTTATCGTCATGTACAACACTAAAATGGTACCAACAAGCTCTTTCAGTAAGATGGCGGCATAGGTAAATGCAGTATTCAATCCTCCCACAACCACTTCCGAACTACTACTAAGCTACAGGACAACCATCATTCAGAACTGCCTGAAATCTAGCTGAACAGAAGTGCTACGACTAAGGATACAAAGAAGCCACATTGAGACTGGTAGGAGGGCAAGACACAGAATGGACTGGTCCCACACCCACATGTGTTGGATAAAAATCAGGGGGATATCTTAAATGCAGAGGCCCACCCACTGAGGAGTGAAACATCACAGCCCCACATCGGGGCCCCCAGCCCACAGTTCAAGTGCTGGGAAATGGAGTGTCCATAACTTCTGGCTGTAAAAACCAGCAGAGATTATAGCTGAGTGAGCTGGATGGCTTCTGGAGTCCCAAGAATTCCTCTTACAGGCTTGCACATGGACTTACCCCAATTCACTTGCTCTGAGTTCCAGTGCTGGGACACACAGGGAGGAACTGAATTGTCCAGCACTAGGGTAAGGACTGGAGGGGCAGCTTTCTCCAAAACAGAAGTGTAAGCAGAGGCCATTGTTCCTTTTCTGGAACAGAACCAGCAGGTGGGTACCATGTCTGAGGTTCCATCAACCTGGCTAATAGTAGGCCCACCCTGGTGATTCCCTGATATCCCTCCCCACCAACTTGTGGACCCACCCCAAGCCATTTCCAGTGGCTTTTCCATATAGCAGCCTATCTCAGCTCATGCTTCAGACATTCCTAAAATCTTTCAAACAAGAGCATCTAACTTCAACATGTCCCATAACTCTCAGCAAGTGGCCCTAGGCCTGGCACTAGCAGCAGCTGGCCTTAGTTCACAGCTTGACCTCTCCTGGGCACCTCTGGGCCCAGCATAAGAGGCAGTCATCTGCAGATCACTTTGTAGCTAATGCTAGGTGGCTCCACATAAGGCACAGGTGATAACTGACCTTGGCTTGCATCTCCAGGGAGACCCCAGAGCCAGCCCACCTGGTGGACAACTTCAGGCCACATAGAAGTACCACCCAACCTCTTCCACAGGGACACACTCAAGGAGTAGACTCAGTAGACACCAGAGCACCGAAGATGTGGGCCCCTGCACAAATGATCCTCCATAATAGTCACAGCCAGCCCTCACAACCAATTGGCCTGGGGATAAATCCCTCCTACTGAGGTGCCAACAACAATCAAGGCTCAACTACAACAGGGGGGTTTACACAGCCCACACAGGGGGCACACCTTGAATGCCTGGCTTGGGTGACTGGAGAGGCTGTGCCACTGGGCCCTATAGGACACTTGCTCAATTAAATGCAAGCTCAATTGAATAGCACAGTATCTTAATTTCCTTATATAAAGGTCAGTATATTTGTTTGTTATCAAAGTTTCTACATAAATAAACCAGATTCTAAATTGAGCAGAATCAAAAATTGCTAAGCATTGCAAGAAAAATAGAAATCAAATATTGGCTAGAGAGATTATTAAAAGGAGCCAATTTCACCATTT
>PVKM010039065.1:0-13923 GCA_004027735.1 Carollia perspicillata | reverse complement strand
ATAAATGTCCCACCCTCTCATCCTTCAGAAGGACAATTCTGACAGGTGTTCTACATAGTTCTTCAGAGTCCCCAGGAGCTCAAGCCCCAGGTGTCCACCGCAATAACCAGCTCAATAATGCAGCTTTACAGGCTTTTTCCCTGGCTCACTCTCCTTACTCCCTCACTTCTGCTTTCTAAGATCACCTCCAAATAGACTTCCTGCACCCAAGCCCTTGTTTCAGGTTCTGCTTTTAGGGGAATTGACACCACTACGCAATATCGGTGAGTGAATGAATGAGTGCATGCAGAGGAGACATTAAGGCCAAAGTTGTAAACTGGGATGTCTTTAGTTGGCTATCCAACAGGGTGACTGTCTATAGTGCAATAGTTTGAGTTTTGCTGGTTTTTTTAAATCTATTTAAAGATCATGTTATTAAATGTTGGGTGTGGGGACACAGACTGGAGCAACCAGGTCAGAGCTGAGTGGCTTTCCTTTAGAAACAGAGATACATATGTGTGAAGAAAGAAAAGATCCAGGAGCAGAGAAGGCTGGGCTGGCACAACTGTGGCCTAAATAATAAAAGAATGGAGAGGACAAATGGTGAGCAGAGAGGGTGAAAAATATCTGGTTCTTGAGAATTGCTTCTGGAAAAAGGAAGTTTGGGTGGTGTGATATAAAACCTCCTGAGCTTTTCCCAGGTATAGACAAGCCCAATTTGCCTCCTAAGCTCCTGGGAGCCAGAGCACAGGATCATGGTTTCAGAGTGACCTCCGTTACTCCAATCTGAGCTCCTGCTCCCGGGAACTTCTGTCACTCGCAAAGATCCCTATCAAACAAAGAAGTGTAAAGAAGTCAAACAGCAAAGATGGAATAAAATGTCTGGCTAGAGCTAGCATTCCTTAGGCTTTTCTATGAAAATTCACTATTTACAACTTGTGCCTTACACAGCAGGAAGAAAGGTTGGAGTTGGATCCGGTCACTCCCCTACGATGCTTCCCATCGTATTGGGATGATGTTGGCATTGGATCCTCAGCACCCACCATATTTCATGCCTGGCACAAAGTGGTACTTGAAACATGTTTATAAAAGAAAATAGGGAAGAAAAAGAAGAAGGGAGAGAATTAGATAGATAATTGATCAATGTTATTAATCAAAAGACTTTAACAATGGTGTAAAATCAGGATCCATACACAGAATCCAATAAGTTAAATCTTTATGAGAATGAATACATTAATGTAATTCAGAATCTCCTTGGATCCTTTGGTTGGGGATGGATAGAGGGACTAGGGAGTAGGTGGAAAGAACATTATGTTCCCATCAAGGAAGTAGAAACAGGGTTTTTTTTTTTCCTTCAGAAAACATTAGTGGATAAGATGATGTTCTTTTATTGGTAATGAGATATGGGCTTCCTACCAGAGAGTGACAAAGATGCTTCCAGCAAATCCCGTGGCCTTTGATGTGAGCACTGTTGAGAAAATACCTTCAGCTGAACAAGTATGGAAGAGAAATTTGAAGAAGACATTTCATGTACTCCTCTGTTGTATCTTAGATAACCACAAAGGATTTAGTTCTGGGAAATGAAGACTTGACTCTTTTCCTTCTCTCTGAGGAGAACTTTGTTCCACATTTTTCCATTTGGGGGGATGATCTTGGGGAGTATGTGACAGATAATAATAGGGCTTTCTCATTATCCAAGTTTTCATAACCCAATTCCCTATAGGCAACAGGTTGCATAGAAAAATAAAAGTCACCATAACACAAAAATATTTACTAATAAGCATACCATTTGTAATATTACCCTAACACAAAAATATTTACTAATAAGCATACCATTTGTAATATTACCCTTGGCATTAATACTACTCAATTATAAAAATCATGTTAAACTACGAACTCAAAACAATTCAACTGCTAAGAAATTGAAATGTTCTAAATGACAGAGTTTTATAAAGTCAATAAAAGTGACCCAGGAGAAATGATTCAAGTATAGACAGAGCCTTTCGCAAATGACAAACTGGTTTAGCAGAACTAGTTAACAGCCTTAAAAAAAATTAAATAGGTGAAGCAGGTCAAAAAGTACAAACTTCCAGTTATAAAACAGGTAAGTCATGGGGATGTAATGTACAGCATGGTCTCTATGGTTAATCAGGCTATGTTGCATATTTGAAAACTGCTGAAAAGTTCTATGACAGGAAAAATTGACTGCAAATGACAGATATTAACTAGACTTATATGGTGATCATTCTGCAATATATACAAATATAGAATTATTATTTAGTATACCTGAAACTGATATAATGTGATATGTTAGTTATACCCATGAGGGATGACATAATAGCACCTCTAAAAGAAAATGATCTGACTATCAAAAGAAGATACCCTTGGAAAAATTGACAAAGTCCAAACATTTCCTTCAAAATGTTTTTTATTATGAACTTACTACAAAACTTAAACATGAGGTGAAAGGAGTCATTATCATACTACCATATAATCATGTTGGAAAGTTATGCCTCCTTAACTCCTGATTCATTCTTCATTTTAAATATTAGTTCATAATTGTGATTATAGCTTAAATAATTTATAGGATTAAATAGAGATTTAAAAACTAATTTTAGTTTATTTTTTTCAAGTTAGAGTCTAAATCAAGTCTTTTGCCCTCACTATTTGCTACAAAAATTGGTCCCTGGATTAAATGGCTTTACTTTCAGTGACTCCTTCCAGATATCAATTATCCTTGAATAAGGAAGACTTTCTCTATTCTTGAATCTATCTCCTCCCACTCCCACTTCCTTAATCCAGACCACCATCACTTCTCACTTGGGTTATTACAACCACTTCCTATTGCCCCTGCCTCCTAGCTCACCCATTCCATTTTTTTCTCCATGTTGCAGGCAGATGGAGACTTCCAGCACACAAGCATGGCAGCACCACTCCCCTCAGTGTTCATTCATCTTAGCATGTCTTGCAAAGCCCTTCATGATTTAATCCCTTTCTTTTTCTTTCCAGCTTCATTCACCCCTTTCCTGCATCCTCGGCCCTTGCTGCTATACAGCTGTGCTCTCCATTCCATCTTCTCATCATCCTCCAAAGTGCTATTGTTCCGCAGCTTTGGCCATTGTACCAGCCTAATGCCTATTCAGCTTTCAGTTCTCAACTATGAAATCACTTCCTCTAGGAAGTCTTCCCAGACCACCTGGGTTTAGTGTCCCTCCCTTACAATCCCACAGCATCCTGCACTAATTGACTATAATGAAGCACTTGAGACACAGTATTATAATTATCTGTAAGGGATAAGAACACTAACTTGATGTTTCAAGAGTCTCCCAGCACCTTCATTAGTACTTGGCCCAGAGCAGGTACCTAGTATATGCTTAATAAAGGAATGAATAGATAAATGAATGCAGTACCAAACAGACCAAAGCAAAATTAACACTGTTATGAAAAGGGTGAAACCTTGCAATTAAGTTGAGACTTTTCAAGTCTCATGGGTAAAGAATATGAGAGTTAAAACATCAAAACTGTCTCAAGTGATTACTTCTGGGGAGTGGGATTGGGGAAGTGTAAAAACATAATTTCATTTTTTTACTCTATACACCTACGTGCTTGACATTTCTATAAGAATTCACTATTATTGCAACAAATATGTATTAAAATATGCATAACCAAACATTTACTGTTAGTTTTAAGACAGCCTCAAATAACCTTCTTAATTCAAAAAATGTTTGAACATAGAAAAACTTTAAAATAAAAGCTATCTTAAAGAAATGTTCTGGACATTTTCAGCTTACCTATTATATGATGTTTTTACAGGATCTCAAGGATTTTTTAGCATCATGGAACCTTAAGAGTGTTCTTAATAATAACGTATCCTGAGAATTCAATGTTTCTGTAGAAGTGTGAGATTGACTTGGAGGGGAAGAACAGGATACATTTGAGGAGAAGGCACTTCTAGTTTTTACTGTACTATTCTGTATGATACCCTTCTGTGCTATTCTAAAAGTTTTTAAGAAGCTTATGTTATTTTTATAATAAAAACTGATTAAAATTCAAAAACAAATATTGGCAAGCATTTCTGAGGCATTTAAGTAAATAATATTCCTGGCAACTCTACGAGGTAGATATTACCCTGATTTTATTTTACATTTTTATTTTCATTTATTTTTTATTGGGGTGACATTGATTTTATCATCATTCAAAAGATGAAAAACTGAGACTACAAAAAGTTCTGTAAGTTATCCAAAGTCAAAAAGGTAATAAGTGGCAGCCTGAGAACTCAAACATAAATCTGATTTTAAAGTCAAGGTAAGATCAAGCTCTTGAAAAATGTTTTCTTATTTAATTAAACAAACAGATAATGGGTGTTTTGCTTGGAGCACAAGTTTGTCAATTTAAGGGTGGAGGAGTTTTGTTTGTTTGTTTGTTCGTTTGTTTTCATTTAGTTTAGGACAGTAATAAAGCTAAGGGATTCAAAATAAATGCTTTCCTGGACTAAGGTACCCAACGAAGAGTTATATTAGCTGCCAAATAAAAAAATTGTAAAATTATTATTAGTTTCTTAAAAATTATTATATTTTCTAAATATTCACTCAGCTTTAGCAACAATAAAACTTTAGGCATAGAGCCTTAAATAGAGGAAGCAATCAATCTTTTTCTAAATTCATTAAAGTATGAAGGTGTGTATATTTATATACCTATAGATATGTTTCACCCAAAAGAAAGTGAAAAAGCAAGTCATAAACATGGACAAAATATTTGCAATGATACAACCACTATATTAGTAAGGGTATACACACACTTATATGGTGTGTGTATATACATATATGAAGAGAGTTATTATAGGAATTGGCTCACACCATTGTGAAGGCTGACAAGTCCCACAAGCTGCCCTCTGCAAGCTGGAGACTCTGGAAAACTGGTGACATAATTCAGCTGGAACCTGAAGGCCTGAGAACAGGAAGCACGGGCGGCTGAGCACAGGCACCTGAGCACAGGCATCTGAGCACAGGAAAGACAATGTCCAGGGCCTTCCAGTACAAGATGGCAAACTGGAAAGATCTTTAACTCACCTCTTGGCACAGACATGCTAACTCTGTATAGTATATATGAAACAATTTTCTCTGAAACAAAACTAAAAACTGGAGAAGCCACACCTTCATATCAAGGCAAAGGAGAGAGAAATCACATCGGAGCTGGTAGGGAAGGCTGAACACAATCACACAATCTTGCCACAACGCACAGCTACCACAATAGGGAGGAAGCTCAAAACTGCAGCCTCTCCCACATTGTTGACCCAACTTGAAGACCAGCACCTGAGAGAGGAACCCGAAAACACCCACCTTTACAGACCAATGTGGCTCACAGCCATGAGACCCTCCGGGCTGTGGTGAACTGAGAGATGGCTTTTGAAGGGACGCCCACCCCAGGGCCCAGTGCAGAAGCAGCCCTTTGAAAAGCTCCTCGATTTTATGTGAAGGAGACTCATTCCCTCATTTTAAAATACTGATCTGAGGTCAGGGACCCACTTGGACGGACACTCAATAAGGTTGGAGGCTGGTGGGTACCATCATCCTGCGCTCCTGCTGACTCGCTAAAGCCAGCAGGCGCCACTTTTAAAATCTTTTTCTTTTTCTTATGCTTTATCTGTTTCTCTTTTCCTATATTTATTTTTTTTACACTTTCCCCCGTTTCCTCCTTTTTTTTCAGTAGGTGCCACTTTTGCACTCTAGAGTGTCAGTATTTCCCAGAGGAAACTTCTAAATGTTTGATGCCCCAGTTTTTATACCTGCTGGGCTCAGTTTTTGTGGCTACATCCAGAAGACACCCTTGACTGACTGCCTCTAAAGGCCAGAGGAGCTTGTGTTCCTGTATCCCTGTATCCATGGGACTGGAACTGTAAGGGAAAAAGCTAGCCATTTTAAGGAAAATAGCACCCAAGAAGTAACCAACTTTTGCTTCCCACTTCTGTAAGCTACTTGGGGTGCTGAAACTGCAGACAGGCATCAGGAGCAGCAGCCCTAGACAGGAAACTCTGCAAAGGGGGCTGCTGAGCCTAGATAGAAACTGTTAACCCTCTTATCACTCACCCCACCTGCCTTGCTGTATAAAAGGGAAGTAGAATAGAAGTTCAAGGCCCAGAATTTGGAGACTGCCTCCTCTGGGTCCACATGTGTTAATAAAGAAAGCTCTTCACTCTTCCTCCGGTGTTCAGCCTGAGTTTTTCCCATAACAGAATGATCAGAGAGGTTGTAGTTGTTGTTGTTGTTGTTGTTTTTAATTACAGAGAGAAAGGAATTGGGGGGAGGGAGGTGAGGTGATGTGTAGAAGGAAAGAAAGAAACATCAATCAGTTGCCTCCCATGCATGCCCCAACTGGCCAGGTACTGAACCCTCAACCTAGACACTTGCTCTGAATGGAGATCAAACCTGTGACCTTTTGGTTTACAAGAGGATACTCCAATCAACCTAACTATACTAGCTAGGGCAGAGAGACAGTTCTTGACAGAGTATCACTCCAAGGGCACTATAAAAGTAACATGAAAAGAGACATGTCACTGTGTCTTTTCAGTGACATGAAAATCCATGGCCAACTAATACAAAGAGATTATCAAGCTCATTAGTAATCAGAAAAATGCAGATCAAGGTCAAAATATCATTTTATGCCTATTAGCTTAGGAAAAATAAGAATGTCAGGAAATGTAGGAAAGAATGTAGGAAAGAATATGGTAGGCTTACGCAGTCTAGTTGGGAGGATAAATTATTACAGTCATTTTGGAAAGTAATGCTATATTTTCTGGTAAAGTTGAACATTCACATACCTTTAACCTGGAAGTTCTAGTCCTAGGTGTGTAGACCCAAGAGAAAGTCCTGTTCATGTGTGCATGACCAGAAGGTCCATGGGAGCACTCTTCACATAGCAAACAAAAAGAAAAAAAGGAAATGACCAATATGCCCACTGACAGAAGAACAGATGAAAATGTCTAAGATAGTGCCCAGCACATAGTAAACACTCAATAAAAGGTAGTTATTATCATTAGCCCTTAGTATCAGAGTCTCCATGCATAATGTGGCAATAAGAACATCTATTTTACATGACTGCATAAAAAATTAAATGAGAAGCATATGTAAGTCCTCGACAAATAGAAGTCATTTAATAAATATTACTGCCTCCTTACAGATCTCAGTAAAGGCTGGGAATGAGCCATCAGGTTTGAAATGGACGTTTGTGTTTATGCAATGCTGCTGATCAAGGCCTACCCTTTGCAGGCTTCCAAGGCTAGCTGTTTTTGTTTTGAGTCAACATTTTAATGTTTATCGTATGCCAGGAAAGCACCATATAAGCTGGTACTACTATTATCCCCATTGTACACATTTGGAAATCAAGCTTCAAAAGCCAAGATGACTTGCCCTTTGCCAGTTTAGAAGGAGTAGATCTGGATTTGACCTTGGGTTGTCTGATCCACTATGAAAACTAGCACTCCCTACTGCTTTCCAAATGCCACCAGAACTGAACATCAACTCCAAGAGAAAAATCAAACATGTCTCAGCTGGCAGGGGTTCCAACATCCGCCTTATATTCCTTATCCCTAACTGAAAGGGGGGATGTGTGTGTGTGTGTGTGTGTGTGTGTGTGTGTGTGTGTGTGTGTGTGTGGCAGCCCTGTCTTGACAACCAATGGGAGACTTTGGACAAGTGTCAGCTTGGAGAAGCAGAAGCCACAAATGGTTAATGGCATTATTCCCCGAAGGGCACTGGAAAGTCAAGTAAGCAATTCTTGACCTTTCAGAAGCTATTATGGGAAAAACATAAAGAAACAATTCTGCAGGCTTAATGAAGGAATGCTGTGAAAAGTGTAATGGGCTATTTGTGCACATTTCAAAAGCATCATATAATTTGGCACAACTGCCAGTCTACTCTCCAGCATGACCAAGCAGGATGTTGCTACCTAAGCCTAAAGTACCTTGGTAAAGCCAAGTCTCCACCAACATCCCTTCTCTAAAACCCAGGGTGTCTATGATTTAATTTGTAAGGCTTAAACATCAGCTGTTGAAATCAAATGTGGCACAGGCTCATCAATTTCCCACAAATGCAAAAATATGCTTTATGCTTCAAAATATTAGCCCTATTTTAGTTTTTTTCCCTGCTACACATAGAGTTCTTTTTTTATTTTTAATTATGTTTTCAGGCAATTACTTCATTACATTGACTCAGCTCTTCATGCTTTCGGTGGGGGTTGGGAGAAGAATGAGGTGGTGGAGTACTTCATTATTTTTAAAAATGGTTATTGACTATGTTCCGTTCTCATATTTCATTCCCAATTTCAGAAGGGCATTTAGTATGCAAAGTCTCTGCATAAGATCATCAACTGCTACATCAGCACAATGGCTCCTTGGAGCCATAACAGTCTACCATGGAAATGATCCATGGATTATATAAGTTTATAAGATCTGGTACACTTACAAACAGCTATTTTTTTTACCCTTTTCCATTATTTATTCCTTATGTGGCTTCCCTTCCCTTTTGTCTACTCTTTAGTACAAATGTAAAAATAATACCCAATCCTGGAAAAGACACTCTCAATTATAGGGGTCTTTGAAAAAGTAGTGTCACACTGATGAAAAAACAATTGACTCCTGACTAGGACCACTGTGTGAGTGCAGTTTATATGTTCTCCCCATGTCTGTATGGGTTTCTTCAGGTACTCTGGTTTCCTCCCACATCCCAAAAATGTGCACATTGTGTCTCTAAATTATCCCAGTCTGAGTGAGTGTGGATGTGTGCGATGCACCCTGCAATGGAAGGGCAGCTTGTCCAGGGTTGAGTCCCACCTTGTACTCTAAGCTGCTGGGATAGGCTCCAGCCACCTGCAATCCTGGACTGGAATAATTACTTGTTTTTATTCATCTTTCTTAAATGTATTTCACATGTATCTCAACATTTAATAATTATAAGTGTTTGGGATTTTAATTTGGAAGTTTTGTGGTATTTTTGTGACCAGAGAAATACACCATAGGAACTTAACTCTTATTTATATTAATTAGCTTATGGTGAACTTGGTTTTATTATACGTAATTTTTCTTGAAGTCAAAGTTTCCAAGAACATATTGATGACTTTAAGTGAGGACTTACTGTATGTTTAATTGAAACTAAGAGAAGGCTGAGGAATTGATTCCACAAAGCAATGACTCTCACTTAATGTTGGACATAAGCCTGCATTGTATTCCTACAAAGTTCCTATTCACAGTGCATATTGTCTTCCAAATAAATGAATATGTAACTGCCTTTAGGGACCAGGCTTTTCTAGCTTTTTGTGGTAGTTTCCACAGTCTGCAGGACTGTTGCTATGTTGGCAGTGAATGACTTGAGTCTATTTCAGGTTCTTGGTCATTCTAAAACTAAGTGGTAAAAGTTGGAAGCAAAACTAGTAACTGTATATTTGGAAAATGTGGGCATTTTTAACCAACGTACTTTAAATATAGAAATCTTTGTTTTAGACTGCCTATCAGCAGGCAAACAGCAAACTGAAATATCTACAGTGGCCTAAACTATGGTGGGAGTAGAGCCCATATGTGCTCAAGTCATAAACAAAATCAGCAATGAAGTGAATTTGATAATAACAGCAACATGCCCTGGACAACTGTCACTGTTCATATTTGATTTAGATAATTCTTTACCACTAATTCAGCCTTGCCCTTCACTTCTGACAAGAGAATAGATTGCTTACTTTCCTAGAAATGGAATATTCAAGTGGAAGGTATTTTCAGACATGTGTAAAAATGCATCCAATATAAAGAGAGAAGTTGACCACAAACATTTATCATCTCTCCTTGCCAAGATCCAATAAATGATAGTAAAAGGATAAACCCATAACGAAGACAGCACAGAAGTTGGGCCATCAGTAAATAGGGCACCTTGACAAATTTCTGATGGATGGGGTAGAGGGTGGAAGACTACTGGTGGATGAAGAAGAGGGAATAGGGAAGAAGCTGCAGAGTATGTAGGAGGAAACACCATAGGAGAAAGGAGACAAATGGCTTAGGGGAGCCCTAGAGAAAATATAATCAAGATGGGCAGAGTTAGGGAATGAGGGAACCAGCTAGGAATGAGAAAGAGGTTAATTGAAATTATCATTGGAAAAATTATTCCATAAGCTCCCTCTCTCACCTTCCTTTTCCTAATCCTGCTGCAAACACTGTAGTGCTTAGAATATGAAACAACTGTGGCTTCCGCACTGCCCACCCCAAGCCTCTATTCCCAGACAAGCAAAACTAGGTCTTGACCTACTGCCACTTCCTTTCAGCCCCAGTTTTACCACAAGGCTGGAAAACCAGATGGCACTTGTCTAAAGAAGCTGAGGACCTTTCTAAAGAGGAAGGAATGCTCTAGTGGATGCAGGCCCTCCCACAGAACACACCTCCACCTCTTGGTATTTGGGAGCCCCCAGCTTAGAATCCAGCTCCCTGCCTACTGAATTGATTCCCTCCATGAAGTCAAATCAGCTAAGTAGTAATCCTTGTCCCTATACTCAGAGCTACCAGGAAGCCTACCCATTCTGTGGCCAACAGTATAGAAATTACCTGGGCCAGAGTCAGTGCCATAGTTATTAGTGTAGTTATCATGAACATTGTTGACCTTAACATTACCATCATCATCAAACACTAATTGAGTGCTAACTAGCATCACTTCTTAGGTGGTTAAAAGGCACTGCAAACTCTTACTCCAAACTGGGCAGACTGTACTTTCCTCTGATTCCTATCCCCCAAACTCCTCCTCTTCTAACACATCCTCTTCTGGAGAATGGACCTACCAACCATAATAATTAACATTTTTAGAGCACTTACTCTATTACAGGCACTGTTCTAAACACATGACATATAATAATAACTCATTCAAACCTCACAACACCCTAGGTGACAGGGAAAGCCAGACTGAAATCAGCAAGGACCCCCATTAGTATTTCAGATCAACTGACTAAAGAGGTCTCAGGAAACAGAAATTTGAGTCTCCAAAACTCTGGTTGTTTGCTGTGATTTTTTTCTCTGATTCTAAAAAAAATTCATACCAAATTCTGCATGTGTGTGTATGTGTGTATGTGTGTGAGTGCATGTGTTTATTTTTGTGGCCCTTTAAGTTTTTAGGCTCTCAGATCTTGGATTCAGGCCTGAGCTACCTACATTGAACAAGAATCAGGCTTATGTGAAAGTTCTCATCAGCAGCACTGATTACAAGTGTATTGTAAAGCCAACATGTATAGATGTACTTAAAATCTACAGGAACTGCCTACAGTAGTACTTCAAGTATATTAACTCATTTAACCCATTTCTTTATTTTACAAA
Organism: Carollia perspicillata; assembly: GCA_004027735.1. Lineage (NCBI taxonomy): Eukaryota > Metazoa > Chordata > Mammalia > Chiroptera > Phyllostomidae > Carollia > Carollia perspicillata. The sequence continues at coordinate 2,609 of PVKM010039065.1, read as the reverse complement.
TGAGAAAACTGAAACATAGGATAATTCAGTGATCTGCCCAAAGTCTGAGGAAGCCAGGCTTAAAGACTCAGTGCAGTCTCTTGGGTAGTTGTAAACCCTTTTGCATTAAGGAGTTGTTGTTAAATTTTTTGGTGTGCAATAGAACTGTGGTTGTAGCTTTTAAAATGTATGTTCACCTCAAAAAATTAAACCTGGAATTATCATATCCAGAAATTCTACTTCTAGGTATGTACCCAAAAGAATTGAGCACAGAGATTCAAACAAATATTTGTACACTCATAGTCCTTATTTACAATGGATAAAAGGTGAAAGCAATTCAAGTGTCCATCAAAGGATACATGGATAAATAAAATTTGGTATGTATATTTTAACAGGTCCCAAGTGAGGGGGCACTCAGGGGTGGGTGGCCTGGGCTCTTCTGGTGGAGCTGCTGCTGCTGCCACAGCCCAGCCCAGCCCTTCTGGCTGCACAGAATTGCAGCTGAAGCCATTTTGCGGCATTTACAAAATCCTCCTCAGGAAGAAGTGGCATGAGCGTGGTGCTTCAATGCCTAGCAGCTTGCCTCTGTGCCCTCTGCACCAGCCTGGGCTGCATACCATGCTGCTGCTGGGATCCAGGGACCAGGGACTGAAGTATTTGCCAGGGATGGGGCCATCACCACCTCAGCCCCATGCACTACTGGAACCATGAACCAGACAGAATCTGACTAAGGCGGCTGCAGACTGGCAGAGGAGCCAGGAGTACTGGGGGCAGAGAAAGGCAGAGAGGAAGGCACTGGATACAGAGGCTACAGCAGGAGTACAGCAGTGGGAGCCCAAAGCTAAAATTCACTAGAGGGAGAGGTGCAAGTGCCCACCACTGTCCATGTTAGAGTTTTTGCTGCTGGACTCTTCCCTTCCTTCCCCCACCCCATCAGGACAATATGAGACTTGAAAGAAGACAATGCATACAGGATATATTCTATTGATTTGGGAGAAAGAAAGAGGTGTCGGTGTGAGAAAGAAGCTTTAATAGGTTGCCTCTTGTATGTGTCCTGACTGGGGATCCAACCCAAACCTAGAAACCCTCTCAAGGCAAAGGTGAACTTTGTGGGATTGAGCCCCTTGGTCAGCCAGATGGAGGAAAGTCCCCACCAATGACCAGACCAATAACAATCAGGACCCAAATACAACAGGAGAGTCCACATAACCCACACAAAGGACATTCCTGGAGCATCCAGATCAGGAGATAAAGGAGTCTGCACCAGAGGGGCTCTCTGTGATATAGAGAGAAGAAAATCACTGGAGACAAACCCACCATCTTTTTCCCCCTTAAAGGGTCAAAGCACAGGTTTTGTGTTTGTGGCTACCCACCTTGGGCCCAACAAAGGTAGAGCTGCACAGACTGGAGTCCCACAAGAAGAGTCTGGAATGGAAGACACTGGGGAGACACTGGGGGAATGGCTGTGGAATTTCCAGCACTGGGGGCCCCAGACATACCTGTGCTCCACAGCAGCCATCTTTCCTGAGAAGAGCTAGCCCTTCCCATGTGAAAATCACATGGGATTTTCACAGCCCTGTGGGATACCACTCCTTCAACTCTCTGGAAATCCCCTTGCCACAACCTCTGAAATCCTGTTCACCCTACCCAGTAATTTTTTTATTCTTTTTTCAGTTTTGTTGTTTTGGTATTCTGTTTTTTTTTTTGTTTTGTTTTTGTCTTTGTTTTCATTTCTCCAGTCCTGTATTTTAACCCTTTCTGAGGATGCAGCAGCATTAATAGACTCAGGGGCTATTAGAGACTGGTGATAGGGTGCAGCCAATCTACACACTATCCTGGGAAACAGACTGGTGCTTCCCACTCATTGAAGAGCCACAGAAACACCCTCCTGGCATTTGACAGACCCAAAATCTTGGTCCAGAAGCTTACTAGATGCCCTGCCCTAATGAATATGGAAAATAATCACAGACAGACTCAGACTAGTGACTCACGGGAGAGGGAACACAACCACCATCTTCCCTAAAGTCTGAAAGTTACCTGCCATAAGAGATTCATGAATCACAGCCCCTTGTTTCCACCAGAAGCCCTCTTAGAAATAGTCTGAGACTACTCTAAGATTGATAAGAGGCCAGCAGGCAGAGACAGTCAGAGGCAGATCCTGTGGTGAATTGGTATGTTTGCTTACATAACTCTGGATCCACCGATGATAAAAGCCAGCTTTGCAGAGCAGCAAAAAAACCCTGCTCTGATTCCCAGAGGAATTAGCCACAGACTGGATTACTTGTAGTTTTGAAAAGGTGTCTGTGGGATAGATGTGACAACACCTGACATTGGCTTACACCGGACTCAGACATCAGAGCAGTATCCAAAGGGAGAACCAGAAGAAACACTACAAGCCAGAAGGGATTGGCATGAAATATTCCAAGTAATGAAAAGCAAGGGCCTGCAACCAAGACTACTCTACTCAGTAAGGCTCTCATTTTAAAATGGAAGGCAAAATAAAGACTCCAAAGACAAAAGTCTCTTCCAAGCTAACATTACAAGAGATGCTAAAGTGAATGCTTTAAGAGACTTCTGCCCAAGATGGAGGTGTTGGTAAATACACTGTGCCTCCTCGCACAATGGAAAGA
>PVKM010039064.1:0-12500 GCA_004027735.1 Carollia perspicillata | reverse complement strand
GTTGTAGAAGGTGTGGTGCCAGATCTTCTCCATGTCGTCCCAGTTGGTGACGATGCCATGCTCGATGGGGTATTTCAGGGTCAGGATGCCGCGCTTGCTCTGGGCCTCGTCGCCCACGTAGCTGTCCTTCTGCCCCATGCCCACCATGACGCCCTGGTGCCGGGGGCGCCCGACGATGGAGGGGAACACGGCCCGGGGGGCGTCATCCCCAGCAAAGCCAGCTTTGCACATGCCGGAGCCATTGTCGATGACGAGCGCGGCGATCTCTTCCTCCATAGCGATCTGAGCGAGAGGAGGCCGGCTTAGGCGGGGCGCGCCCGGGGGGCCCGGTCCGGCCTCCCTGAGGCCGTCTGCCCGGGAAGGCCCCGCCGGGCCCGGGCCCCAGCCCGCCGCCGGCAGCAACAACCGCCTGGAACCGCGCCGGCCTCTCCCATAACGCCCCCCACGTTCCTCCGCGGCGGCGCCCCGGGGGCTCTCCGCACTGCGGCCGGGCCCCGCCCGCTCCCCCTCCCCCCCCTCCGGCGGCCCGGGCGCCGGCCCACCCCCCGTCCGCCCCGGCCTCCCTTTGTTCACGGAGACGCGGTGCCGGGATGCCCGGCCCGGGAGGGGCCCTGCGGAGAGGGGTGCGAGGTCCCGGGGTGGGACTAGGGCTCGCAGACCTAGCTGCTTACCTGAGAAGGCGGCGGTCGCGGGGCGCGGAAAACCGGAGCGCAAACGTGCGAGACTACAAGACGGCGACCCGGCTGCAGTGAGTGAGACCGACTGCGGCCTCCCCCGCCGCTATTTAAGCGGAGCGGGGCGCGCGCGCGGGGCGGCGGCGCGCGCGGCCCCAGAACATGTCCATATATGGCGATCTTTCCGAACGCCGGGCGCCCATTGGCCTGCCCGGCCGGGGCACGTGGGAGCCCCGCGCTCGGCTCCGCCCCGCGCCCGCACTGCCCCCAACGGCCCCGCCCGCGCCGGCCAGGCTCCGGAGACCCCGCGCCCGTCGCCCCGCGCGAGATATGCGCGCGGGTGGGGCAAGCAGGAGTCCTCCGGGCTTGAGAGAGGGTCGCGGGGGGGAACCCCGCGCGGCCGATCGGCCGGCCCCGCCCCGGGACTGCGGCGCATTGTGGGGGAGGGCCCGGCTGCACCCCGAAACCGCCTGGTCCGTGGCAGGGCCGCGCCCCAAGTCGGGGTGTGTCGCCGCGGCCCGGACCCACTGCGGGGCTTTGCACCCCCCGAGGCTCCGCAGCGAACTGGGCTGCGAAGGCTGTTTTTGGAGCCGGTGCCAGGCCAGGGGAAGGGTGGGTGGGGGCTCCCGCAGGCCGCCCTTGCGGCACTCTGGCCCCGCGCGGCCTGGGGCACCCCGGAGATCCGTAACTCGCACCCCATCCCACTGGGCACCTATGACCGCTCAGGCCCCTCCGCCGGAGGAGGGGGTGCCCTGCTTAGGGTCCCTGGCAGGGCACGGTGCAGACAGAGGCCCGGTGTTACCCACACGTGACGCATCCTGCTCTTCAACCCGCAGTCCCGATTGTCCCCAAGCGCGGCTCCACTCCGGATTTGGGGCCACCCCCCATCCACTAGAGGGAGAATGGGTCTTTCATTTAAATGACTTGGGGGCATTGTAGGGGAGCAGTCAAAGAAGGGAGAGGAGTTTCCCCAGCGGTTCACTCCCGGCTAGACTTGAGGGGCATCAGTTTTCTCCATTTGCCATACTTGGAGAGGGCCAGGCCTGGGGTGGGTTTGCTGCGCCTCTGCCCTGGGGCCGGGGCGCCCAAGACTGGCTTCTCCTTGGTCTAGGGCGCGCCCTTTCCCCGGGAGCCTGTGCTGGGAGACCGGTCCTAGGCCCGGCCGCACCTGTTGGCGCCAGTGCTCTGGCTATGCCTAGAGGGGAAGAAGTGCACTGCTTTTTCTCTGGGTTCACTTGAACTTTGGGAACCGCTCCGCGTAACAACCGGAGAGGCAGAGGGAAGAGCGCTTGCCAAGAGGGGTGGCCGTGGCGCCAGGCAGAGGGAGGCCGGGAACTCGGCCATTGTCCCAGACACTCGGCTTGGCTGGGGCAGGTGACTGAGGTTGGGGGGTGGGGTGGTTGGGGCCAGGCACCCTGGGAACCCTGCACCGTCAGCTAGTGATCACATTTGGGGATGAGGACGCTGGATCCAGAAGTGAAGCCGCTGCCCCGCTCACCTGCGGGCTGCAGTCCCCAGACGCCAAGGCCTTGCCCTTGGCCACCTGTGCCACGGGGCCTAGTAGGTCAGCAACTCGCAGACTGTCCCGGGTGCAGGCAAGGCTGTCGGGTGCCTGCCCCAACCAAGGGGCACCCTGGGGCTGGGCTCCAGAAAGCCCGCCCAGAGTTGTTCCCGTGGTGGGGGGCATCAGTGTTGCAAGGTGACTGGTCCTACTTTGGGAGTCCCAAGATGTTCCTCACAGGACGTGGAAAGTATCTAAGACCTCCTAGCTGCGTCTGCCCACCCTGTGCTCCCGGCAGGACCCCTTGACTTCGGGGGTGCCTGCCACCCCATCCAGTAACCCTTATCCTCCTTTGTCTGGTGTGTGCAGGGAGGAGTGGGCCGCCTCTGGGGACAGCTGGAGGGGCAGAGGCTCAGCGACCTCTGTCCCCGCCCCCACGTCACTAGTTTCCCACCTTGCACTCGTCAGCACGCCGGGGGCAAGGCCAAAGAGTCACGGGGAAGGTGAAGCGAGGCCGAGATTCCCGGGGCTCCCCGACAGTAAGGCGCCAGCCCCCGACCCGCAGGGCTGGGAGGCGGGGGCGGGGGCAGCTACTACCCCTAACGCGGCTGTGTCACTAGCGCCGGGGAAGTCAAGGTGCGGCCGCAGGTGTGCGGGCGGAGCGCCGCAGCGAGCGGCGCGGCCATATTTGGCGATTTCGGCGCCGCCCGGGAAACCGCGTCCCGGCCAGCCCTGTCCCCGCCCGCCGCCGGCCCTGAGTCACCGGCGGGGCGGGGGACGGAAGTAACGGACGGCGGGCGCCCGGCGCGCTCCTCGCCTTATTTAGTCAAGGAGTCCACGGATTGGCCATCGGAACAAAGGGGCGGTGGCGGGGCGGCCCCGGCGACTCCGAGGGGCGGGGGAAGGAGGGGGCGGCTGCCGCTCCCCACCCCCACGCCCGGCCCTCCGCGCCTCCCCGGGACCCCGCCGCCCCCCTGCCAGGCCGAGCCGCAAAGGGCGGGGGGCGGGGGACCGGGTGGGGTTGCCTGTGTCCCCCGAGGTCTGGTGGCCGCCGAGATGTGGGGTGCGGAGCTGGATGCCCGGAGGGCGAGGACAGGGGCGACCACCGCCAGGGAAGAACCACCCGAAGCCCGGAGTAAAGGGACGCGGTGGGGCAGGTCCCCGGTGGGGCGAGCCCTTCGCTCCGTCCGCCTGGCGCGGGGCTTGCGGAAGCGCCGCAGTGTGCGTCCAGATTTTTCAGTTTTGCAACGGGGCAGTGCGAGGCCTCGGCCAAGGTCACCGCAGGGCCGTGCTCTGGGAAGTGCGGGGCCGCCCCTACGCCGACATCGGGGTGGGGGGGTCCCCGGGGAGGGGCCCGTGTGGACGAGCAGCCCGGGCCGGTGATGAGGGGTCCTGCGGAGGAGAGCGCCCCAGCGGTCGCCCTCTTGCCCGCCCCCCCAGGCGGGTGTGTCCATCCAGTCTGAGGAAGGACACTTAGGGCTCGAGAAGTGTGTGATTTTTTTTTTTCTAGCTCAGTGCTGCCTTCCGCGGATGTATTGCGATCTCGGTGGGTCTGATTTCATCTTCCGTCCACTTACTGGCTGAGAACACTGCGCAGTAGGGCGGGGCTCCCCTCGCCAGGAAGGGCGGCAGTGCAGAGGCGCCCCAGGCCCGCCCACCGGGCGGCGGGGACTCGGGGTCCTTCCCACCTCCTCCCTCTGCCACCCACGCTGCCTGTCATCTCCCTGCTCCAGCCTCCGGGGTTGCTCCCCAGGATCTGGGTCACCTACCTCCACACCTCGCAGCACAGCCCCAGGCCCATCGCCACCCACCCACCCACAGGGTCCACACCCCTCTGCCTCCCTCCCACCTCCAGCCGCCTCCGGACTAGCTGCAGTCGGCCCCTCAGGCGCGCAGCGGGGCAGGGACCTTGGCGCTGAGGCCCCCCTCCTGGCCTTCGACCCTGCCGCTCCGCCTCCCAGGGATGCCTTTTCTTCCCGCCTGGGGTGGATCCTGGGACGGAAAACAGGAAGAACAGGTCAAGTCTGGAGTGTAATTAGCACACGCAGCGAGGTCAGTCGCAGGGTGACAACTGACCAAGCCCGTGCGGTCCCCAGATGGGGAACGGAAGGGTGGGGAGCCTGCAGGAGCGCACACCTCCTCTTCGAGTCTTCTGTAAATCTAAAATCGCCTCGTTGTGGAGACCTTATTTTAAAAAGACCAAGGAAGCCCCGAGGGCTGGGGCTCCGCTGGTCAGGCATTGTCCAGCAAAGCTAAAGTTCGCCAGTTCGAATCCTGGTCGGGGCACTCATGAGGAGCAACTGATTGGTGTTCCTCATGTCGCTGTTTCTTTCCCTCTTTTTCTCTGTCACTGAAAATAAATAAGTAAAGTCTTTTTAAAAGTCCAAAGAAAACCAAACTTCCTCTGCTCTCAACTCACTGTCCTATTCCCTGACCCGTGGGCTGGTCAAATGTCACCTAAGGCCCACTCCAGGGGACTGAGTGGGCTCCCGTGGGGGCGGGGCAGCCCCTGGACTGGCCCTGTCTCTGGAACTGTAGTCCCCAGGGCTGCTCTGGTGACCAGGACAGGTTCCCGCCAGCGTGGCTTCCCTGCCTCAGCTTCAGGTCCAAGGGCAAGGTCAGGGGCACATGCTCCTGTCCCTGGTCTGGTGCCCTGTGGGCACTCCTCCAGCATCGCTTGGACCGGGGCACAGGCGGTCCCGCTGCCCAGAGCACCGCCCCCCCCCCCAGGCCTGGGCCCAGCCCCCTCTGGCGCCCAGCCCTGTAACCTTCAGAGGGTCAGCCATTTGGTCACTATGGCGAGGGAGCCAGCTCTGTGTGTGCTCATCACTGCTGGGAGTCACCCTGTGGGGCCTCGTGTGCTGTCCACTTCTCACTGCCCGAGAACACGATGGTGCCACTTCACAATGGGGAAGCTGAGGCTCACAGTGTGCCCCCCCACGTGAAGTTAGGGGGTCAGGTGTAGAGAAACACGCAGATTAAGGGTTCCTGAGCTCCTGCCTGCTGCTCTGGCAAAGGAGGGCTCCAGGCCTTGCAGAGACAGGCCCACTGGTGTCTGGTTAGAGTCCCCCTCTCCTGGCTGGGGCAGCTGGGGGTGGTGACCAGGGAGGCCCCTGGAAGAGTACTGGGCTGGGAGTCAGGACCTGGGCCCCTGGGGGCCTCAGCTCTGCAAGGGGTGTGGGACCTATCAGACTGTGAGGCTGGTGGCTCACCTGCCCTGGGTGACAGGTCTGAGGCCAGGAGGCCAGCGGGTGACCCAGCACACCTTCCCTCCCCAGCCTCGCCACTGAGTGAGGTTCACCAGGCCTCAGGTCTCGCTGTCCCCTGGTGTCCCATCTTTGGTGATGACTCAGAAGCACTAAACGCCTCTGTGCGTCAGAGGGGGGCAGCGGGGCCTCGCTCTGCTTAGGGGGCACTCCCCAGGCCCCCCTGCCTGGAGGTGGACTGACCCCCTTGCCCCCTGCCAGTGGTTCTTACTGGCAGGGAGCCAAAGCCAGGATCCAGGGCACCCACCAGGTCACAGCACCCCTGGCACATCCTTGACCCACGTGGTGCCCGCTGGTCCACCTGCCTCCTGCTTCCCTGCAGCTGATGTTGCAAATCAGGTCACTGCGCCTTCTGCCACCTGCTGCCTCGGATGGGACCTGACCCGGCCCTTCAGCTGGTGCACCTGCCACCCCCTGCCCGCCAGCCCCGGCCAGTGCCCCACTGTCCCTCGGCCTCCTCCATGAGGGACTTGGGCCCTCCTCTGGCCTCAAGGAGGGGGTCTCCCCACCTCCCACCTGCATACCATCTGTCCCCGATCTCCTCCCCAGAGGCTTAAGTTTGCCAGCGTAAAGGCGAAGCCGGGGGCCTGGAACAGCGCCTCGCACCCACCCAGGCAGGCAGCGAGGACACAGGCAGAAGGAGCGGGAAGGGAGAAGCCACACTGAGGGGGTGGGCAGGGGAGAGCCCCACAAGTGCCCACCCCAACCCTGACTCAGAGTGCAGAGAGAGACGGCTGTAGGGCTGAGAGGAAAGGGAGCCTGTCGCCCCCAGGGACCCGCTCCCCCCCCCCCCCCCGCTGTAGGTTCCCCGGGCTCACGGAACAGGCGGGTCTTTGAGGCAAAGCAGAAGGGGCCCAGGGCACCTGCCGGCATGGGGTCAGAGTGCGGTCTACGTAGGAGGCCGCTTCCCTGGGCTCTCCGTCCTCTCTGCCACTGTCCCCAGGGTGGCCACAGAGGAGGGAGGCGGGGTCCTGACGGGCCGGAGGTGGGCCATAGCCCCCCCTCCTTCCCTGGCACTGGCTTGGGGGGTGGGGGGAAGGGGCCCGGCGCAGCGGGAGAGGCGGCGGCCCCAGCAGGCAGGGAAATACGCCCCCTGTGGAGCTGGTCTGATCCTGCCGGGCACGTGGGACCCCCCTGGGCACTCTCTTCCTGGCCCAGCCTACGGCCGCGCGTCCTGGTTTGTCCCGGGGCGGAGCCCGAATCGCCCGTCCGGTGTCGCCCCGCCCACGCTCCGCCCTGCCTGGCCCTGCCCCCGGGAACCTGGTCCCACAACTGGCTTTCCCTGCGCCCGACTTCGCTGGTGTATGCAAGAGAAATAGGGCCCGGAGAGGCTGGGTGGGCCCAGGCGGGAAAACCAGCAGGCGACCCCCCAAGCTGCGCAAACTGAGGCCGGAGGCCTGAGATGCCCTGCCTCCCCGCGGCCATTCCGCGCCCCCTCTGTCAGCTGGCTGGCGACCTGGTGCCAGAGCCCCCTCCCCTCCACCACAAACCCCGCATCTTCTCTGGCCCAGCGGGGGGCGGCCAGGGCGGGCACCCAGGGCCCTGGGGACCCCGGAGGCGGGTGCATGTCTGCGGTCGGCTCGCCCCTCCCCCGGCCAGCACCAGGGACACTGCCCCGAAAGGCGAGGCACTTAGAGGCCCAGGCCAGGAGGGGGCGCCCAGCTCCCGGGCAGTCCCGTGTCATTCCCAGGTGGGCCGCCAGGTGGGACTCGCTGTCGCGGCTGGGCCCTGAGGTGAGGAGTCCCCAGGCCTCTGCCTGCCCCGCCCCGCCCGGCCCTGCCCGGGTCTGGGGAGGCGCCCTGGGCCGCGGGCCTCCGTGGAGTCACCACGCTCAAGGGTGACGAAGAGCAGCTTGGGAGTGGCCGGTGACCTCAATCAGTGCTGACGCAGGGAGAGAAGGTGGCATACGGGTCAGCCCACACACTGGGCAACGCGACAGGGCAGGGCCAGTTCACCGGATGTACGCACGGCACCCACACAGGGACCCCAAAGCTAGGGCCGCGCAGGGACCTGGCTCTTGTGTCTGCTGAACACACGGCAGCGCCCAGCAGATACGCAGTTTAGGGAGAAGGAACGCGAGGCTCAGAGAGGTTGGCGCGGGTTCCGGGTCTCACAGCAGGAAGGGCGGAGCCAGGATCGGAGGGTCGGCCTCGGAGACACCCCCACCCACCCCCGTGCGCACACCCTGCTGTCTGTGGGAGGCCGGGGGACAACGAGGGGGCGGGTGCTGACAGGGGGGCAGCCTCAGGGGTTCTGCAGGACCGCACCGGGGTAGTGGGAAGCCCTGGGGGGAGTCCAGGAGGAGCGGAGGGCCGATGCCGAAGGTGGCCCTGAGGGCGGAGCTGCGCGGGGTGGAGAGAGCCTGGAGGGGTCAGGTCGCTGCAGGGGGGAGACAGAAGACGCAGCGGGCAGGCGGCCAGGCAGCACTCCCACTTCCCCGGGTGACCAGCACGGGCCTCGCTGTGTCTCTGATTGCAGGCGCTGCTCTTCCGGCGAGGGGGCGGGGCACGCCCTGTCCCCGCCCATCTGCTCTCTGCGCGGGGGGGGGGGGGGGGGGGCTTCCCCACCCGCAGGCCCGCTTTCCTGTCTTCAGTTTTTGGGAGTTTTCTTGTATGATTTCTTTCACAATTTCCTTCTCGTTTCATTTTCTCTGTTCTTTTGGGGGGAATGTCTATTAACTGAGTGTCACGGCTACTAGACACACCCATGGATATTTTTATTTTTTCCTTCCATTTGTCTTTGTTTTGCTCTGTTTTTTAGTAACTCTCTGGGATTTTTTTTGTTCTACTTCCTTTGACCCCGCGGTGGAATCTTTTACTCCACTCAGCATTTACCCTTTGCTTTCGAGACCCTTTCCTCACTAACTGGGTACCGCTTGCTGCACTCGCCGTCTGGGTCTTGCGGCACCTGGGTTCCTGACAGGTGTTGACCCCTCTGGGCCCTGACCCTGCGCACCTGGAGACCCAGGGGGGCAGGGGCAGCTGCCTGTCTTCTTGAAGCAGGCGCCTCCTCGGGCTGAGCCCCACGCAGCCAGGGGCCCACTCTGAGACAGTCTTGGGGGCACTCCTCTCTCGTCCTAGGGTCACACCAAGGCCTGGGGGTTGGGTGTGGAATGATCACCAGAGTCCACGGGGCACCTCGGGGGGCTCGGATGCCCTCGGTTCTGTCCTTGTGATCCTTTGGGGACATCTGGCCTCCCTGTGGCCCTCAGGCCTCCAATCTTTCCCTCCCCTGCCAGGCTGAGCTCCCCTCAATATGATTTTACGAGAGACAAAGGCCAGAAGGCACCCCAGCTTGGAGTCCTGACAGCCCCACGAGGACTTCCTTAGTCCGGTCAGCGGTTGTGTGCCTGGCGGGCAGGGCACGCAGGAGAGGGTCCATGAATTTTGAGGGGCCACCCTGCCACGTGCAGGGAAAGGGTGGTAGGGGGGTTCTGGGGGATGGGGGATCGTTTCACATGGAGCGGGAAGTGCGGGCTGGGCACCCCAGTGTCCGTGTGCTTGGCACAGTCTGGGCGCCAGGCCCCTCCCCACTCCACTGTTCCAACACTGCCCCCCGGCCCGCCAGGGGAGCTGTCACCCTAAACCGCCTGTGGGCCTCAGTAAACCAACCCTCCTGGGCCAGAGCGAGGGAGGCAGCGCCCCGCCCGCCGTGTAAGGGGAGCCGTGGGCTGCAGAGAGCTCAGCCATGAAAAAGTCATGAGGCGGCCGGACCGGGCCCGTGTTCGGAGCAACGTGGGAGGCTGGGCCCTGCGCCTGGCCACGTGAGACGCCGGGGCCGGCGCCGGGCCGGGCGCCCAGAAGATCCGGGCCTGGGCTGTGCCTGCCTGCACCCAGGCTGGCAGGGTGGCCGGGCCTCCTGGGGCAGGGGCCCAGCAGGGGGTGGGTCAGCGTGGCCTGCAGGTGGAGGGGCAGCGAGCCAGGGCAGGGTGGGAGCCCAATGCCAGAAGAGTAGCAGGTGGCCAGGCCTGGGGCCAAAGGGCTCTGGAAAGTAGGGTGGGCTCTGGAATTTCCTCCATGGGCAGTAACTCTGGAGCCTCACTGCCTGAGGGCCGGTGCGGCCAGTGATGCCCAGAGCAGGGGCCAGGGTCTGGGGTGGGTCTGGGAAGGTGGGACCCATGGAGGTCCCTTAGCAGTGGGGCTGCCCAGCCTCCGTCCTGGGCCATTTCCCAGTTTCCAGGGCTCCCAGCCAGCCAAGGCCGGAGCCGCCCCACCCCCGGCCAGCACACACACGAGGCCCGTGCCAGCTCACACCACCAGCAGCAGCGTGGCCCGGCATCCAGCCTGGCACGAGTGCCATGGCAGCAGGCTGCGTGCCAGCAGGAGTCCAGACTGGCGCTGGTGTCCAGGGCCAGTGGTCTAGATGGGCCGAGGTGGGGGTCCTTTCCCTGCAGCCCTGCAGGAGGGGCTTGGCTGCGGATAGGGGGAGGGGACCCTCCAAGAGGCCCAGCCCGCCCAACCCCCAGCACCCCAAGAAAGGAGTCCTGTCCTGAGAGCTCCAGGCTGGACACCAGAGGCCAGGGACCCTAGAATCAGCCCTCCCTGCCCCTGGCCCTGCTGGACACCCCTAATGGGGCTGAGGACCAGCCCCGCCTTATCTGCTGGGGGCTCCCCACAGCTGAGGGGTCCCCTGCCTCCCAGGCCCACTGTGGCCACAAACGTCCCTTTGGCTGTGCCCTGTGCCCAACCACAGACGGTCCCTCCCCAAGGAAGGGGCCAGGTGCTACTCACCCCCATGGCCTCTTGGTGGCCTTCAGGACAAGGCACCCCTAGCATAAAACTTGTTTCGGTCAGCGCATCTGGTGGCCTGACGTCTGGTCCACGTCACGCACAAGTGACAGCCTGGGGTGGTGGGCACTCCCTGCAGGCACATCCTGTCCCAGGAGGGGACAGTGTCAGGGTCGGGGGTCCGTGGGGGCAGGCTGGGCGGGATGTGGCGGTGGGTGCGTCTGTGTGGACCCCCTCATTGTCCAGCTGGGCAACTGGGAGTGGGCCAGGCCATGACTGGCCCTGCCCATCCTCATCTGGGTGTGGTTTCGCACATACGCACACGGGCCCACAAACAGCAGAGCTCAGCCCGGCACACGAGAACCCCCACAGGGTGTTCATGGGACTTAGGAAGTACCCACCATGTGCAGGCCCCGGGGGGCGTTCCGGAAAGGCGAGGGCCTCGGGTCCTGAGAGTCAGGGTCGGGGGGCAGGACTCTGCACCTGGCCTTCCTCCAAGGGGCCAGCCTGGGAGGCCCGCCTCTCAGAGTCCCCCTGGGACCTGACGGCCACCCCAGGCAGGCGCCCCACCCCCACCTGGGACGGTGGGGCCCCCAGACTGAGAGGCCACAGCCTCGCCGGCTCTGCTGCCAAGAGGCTGCCTGGAGCCAGGCCCACTTAGCGCCTGGCGGCAGGGCTTCCCCCGCCGGGCACGTGGCATCTCGAGCGCTCGGCCAGCGCCCGTCAGCACTGACACGGCCCTCCCGCCCGTCCCAGCCCTGCCCCCAGGCCACCGGGCCACAGGCTGTAGGCAAGGGTGACCGTGGGCACAGTGGCCCTCACGCCCAGACCGGCAGAGGTCTGGACGGCACCGGGGCTTGTCACCCTGCTGAGCTCACCGTGCGGGGGGCCACTGGCTGCGCCCACCTGGCCCCGTGGCACACGCTCCAGGGGCCGGGGCTGGAGGCTCAGGCCGAGACCAAGTGGTGCGGCCCAGGAGCAGGGGCCAATTCCCCCACCCCCGCCCCGACGAGTGCCTGAATGCAACGTCCCCGTCCCCGAGCGGGGACCTGCAGCCCATCCTCCCACCGGGGGATGTTTCTCTGCATCCAAGTGGGGTCCTGGTCCTCTCCACGTCTGCCCGTGCCAGGCAGGCCAGGTGGCCGCCCAGGGCTGGGGGAAGGAGGAAGGGCCCCTGACCCTGTGTCCAACCTCAACCACGGACCCTGAGCCACCTGCCGTCGCGCCACCTGGGGCTCATACGCTCTGTCCAAGCCCATTTCCATCTGCTGGAGCCCCATAGCCTGGGGCCCGTCACGGCCTCGAGACGGCTGCAGGGCTACACCTGGGCCTTTCAGGACCCCTGAGGAGGGAGCAGGCCTCGGGGCCCCGCGGCTGGAAGTGCCCCGTGGTCCCAGGTCCCAGTCCCTAGGGAACCCTGAGGGTCACACACTGTGATGAGGAAGAAGACACCATGCTGGCCAGGGCCCACGCTGGGCAGCTCTGGTTTCACTACTTGGCTCCCTGCCCCTGAGGCAGGTGCAGAAGACAGACAGGCCCGGGCGAGCTGAGCAGGCCAGCGAAGGTCCCCCAAGACAGCCCCCGGGGCTCAGCAGGGTGGGGAGCAGGGGAGGCCCAGCTGCTGGGCCGGGAGGTGCCGGGTTCAGCAGTGGTCAGCTTCCAGCCTCTCCTAGCTGGTCTCGTCCCTACATGGCCCCCTGGACAGGCCAGTTTCTCTGGTGATGTGGGCAGCTATTTGGGGGTCCCAGGGCCATCGACCGAGGCCAGCTTGGCCAGGGCTCCCCCACAGAGGAGGGCAGGCAAGAGGTCCACTTGGACGTGGGCCCATGGCATGCCGCCTCCAGGAAGACGCCATCGTCCACTCCACACTCTCGCGCCCGTGTCCCTTTCCGCCTGCCTGTGCTGCCCGTGGCAGGTGTCACTGTCTCTGTCACAGGGCTGCCATCTCAGCTGCAAGCAGGGCCCTCCCCCAGGGCCAGCACAGCCAGGCCGCCCAGCCTGGTGGGGACAAGGCGCTGGCTCCCTCTCTGCACTGCCCGCCTGGGCTCGGGTCTGACGCCACTGGTGCCGGGACCAGGCACCCAGACCACTCACTGGCCCCGATACCCCTACCTGCCACTCGCCCAGCCCCAGCCACGCTTGTGGGGGCATCAGGCCTGGGGCCCCGGGGCAGCCTTGGGGGGCTGCAGGACGTGGGGCTGTGGCCGCCAGGTGGGGGGCCTTGTGGCGCTCCTGGCGGCAGGAGTCAGAGGCAGTAACTGGATCTGGCCAGGCTCTCGGGCCGCCGAGGGTGGAGGGCTGTGATCGGGTTGCGGCCGAGCTGTGTTTTCCA
>PVKM010039063.1:0-13896 GCA_004027735.1 Carollia perspicillata | reverse complement strand
GCAGTTCCCCCCAACAAGAACCCCAAGAGGCACAGCTCGGGCTCGTGGGCACCTGGTATGTCTGGGGGCAGCCACATTGGGGGCCCCTGGCTCCGAGGGTGAGAGTGATTCAGGCCCTAGCACCGCAGCTGCATTGGTTCTACTCCCAGTGCTCCCTGACCATGCCCGCAGTACTCCTGGGGGGTCTCCGCTTGATTACTTCCAGCCACGGAGAGCTCACCACCTTTGCTTTGATCGTATCCCTGTGTGGAGGCGCAGTAGCCTTGCCTGGTCTCTCAGTCTGTAGAGCTGGAACCTGCTGCCTTCTTTAACAGGCCCCACTTCCCAACAGAGCTGCTGCCTCATCTTTTCCTGGGCTACCCCTGGGGGCCGGGCGTGCCAGACCCCTCAGGTACACTTTCTGCCCCAGACTTCTGCTGTAAAACAGGACAGCGGGGAATGGAGCGCTGGACCTGCCTGCTCACTTCCCTCCTGCACCACAGGGACCAGCCAGAGGCCCCACAGCGTGGTTCTGGTGGGGACCCCAGAACCTCCTAGCTTTCCTCCTCGCCTCCCACCCTTGAGGGCCATGTTTGCTCCTGGCTGGAGGTGGTGGCGTGTGGGAGGCCTGCAGACAGGGCTTGGCCCCTCTGGCTCTTCTGGGTCACCCCTTCCCTAGGGCCTTGCTTGGGGGAGCTGAGACAGGTGGGTGTCCTATATACTGGCCAAGGACAAGGAGACATTGTCACAGAGCAGGCCCCACAGTGCAGCCACCCGGGACCTGGCAGCCTGCTGAGCCCCCCCGATAGTTCAGGGGGCTAAGAGCAGTGGCCAGCCCTGGGGTTCAGAGGACCTGAGTGTCCATTGGGACCCACTTGGATAGGGACGGTCAGAGGTGGCTCTTGCTCACCTTGGGGGCCCGCCCAGCCCCTGCCTACTGGCCACCGCAGAGGTGAGGTGCAGCGCAGGGACTGCGAGGCTGCGTCCCTCTGTGGGGGCCGACCAGCAGCCCCAGCCCACACAGAGGCTCCCAGAGAAAACACACACAGAGGCAGGCAGCCCCTGGGGGCAGAGACCCCTTCTGTCCCCACCGTGTGCACAGGCAGGAAGAGTCCTCGGACCCAAGTCACCGTGACTGCGAGGAGGTCCATCCGGGGCCCAGGGTGGGGCCCCCAGGCCGGTGGCTGGCTGAGGCATAGAGAGGGGGCAGTGGCTCCGCTCTGGAGGGCCCCATTCCTGCGTCGGTGCCTGCTGTCTCCCAGGAGAGCACCTGTCAGAGGGGAGGTGTGCTTGGTGGTGGGAGCCCCAGCTTCATGGACGGGGGGTCTCAGCAGTGGGGGTTTTCCGCACTGGTCAGCTGCCCTGCTTCCATCTCCTCCTGCCCTTCCAGTCCAGCTGCTGCCGGGTCTGACCACAGAGGCCCCACCAAGTCTGAAGCAAAGGAAGGTTCTGGATCTCCGGGGCCAGAGATCCCTGAAGAGCCGCACAGATTCCCATCTGCTCAGCCATCAGAGACGCAAGCAGAGATGCTCAGCATCACTGACCATCCGGGAAACGCACGCAGAAGTCTCAGTGAGGGGCCGCCTCCCACCTCGTAGGATGGCGGTTACCCGGGAGATGAGGAACATCGAAAAGGGGGTGCCTGTGCACTTCCAGGAAGAGCAGGAACTGCCACAGCCACTGTGGAGAGCCTGCTGGGGCTCCTCAGAGGTTGGAGCCGATCCGCTCCCCTCCCAAGTGTCCGTCGGGAGAAGACAAAGACACTGGTGCAGAAAGATGTGTGCACCCCGTGTATGTCGCAGGTTATCCACGGCAGCCGAGATTCGAGGCACCCGTGCACACCGGGGGGGGGTGGGGGGGTGGGGGGCCCGCCCCTCCCTGGAGGAGGAGCATCCCTGTGAGACTGGAGGGCCCTGTGCCGGGTGAGGGGAGTCACAGGGCAGGACGCACACGACAGGGCCTCGCCTCCACGTGGGATCAGGAGCATGGGGCTCCCAGCTGCCCAGGAAACACTGGAGGTGGCCAGGGGCTGGGGGTGCGGTGAGGGTGACCACATGAGGGGAAACAAAAGGTGTGAGGAAATGAAACGGCCCAGCAGGATGGACACCAGTGGGACCCCGCCAGGGACGGCCCGCAGCCTACTGCCCATGGGGCCCCAGGCGGCAGGTCTGGGGGACAGACGAACAGAGCGAGGAGGATGTCACCAACCTCCTCCCGGCCAGGGCTACAGGTCCCCCACCCCTGCCCCTTGATCTCCTATCTGAATAGCTGCCGCCAAGGAACTAAGTCCTGGGCTTCGGGCTCCCACAAGTGAGAAAAGGGCCTGCGTGTCCCACCCCTTCACTGTGCATTGACGGTCCCCCAGGGCCACCTTCTCCACTCCCAGGAAGCCTGTGACCTCAGGCACAGGGCATCGGGGGAGGGGTCAGCGGGCCCTGGGTGCTGTGTGCCCCTCACACCCAGAGGGGGCTGCCCCAGCGACCCCTTCCCTCTTAGCCAATGCATCTGTCTGTACTAGGGCTCAGCTCGTGCAGCCTCCCCCTGACCTGGGCCTCTTCCCCCCACCCCCCACATCTGCTCTCAGAGCCCTTGGGCCACTCGCAGAAGCTGACCCTGCCTAGATCTGCCATGCAAGATGCCTGAGGTTGGCAAAGAAGCAGAGGACCCCCACAGCCCCTCCAGCACTGTCCCAACACCCCCGGACCCCCAGGCCGGAGCCGCCTGCCCTGCCCTGCCCGGCAGGAGCACAGCTAGGCCTGCAGAGGAAGCTTTGGCTGGCCTGGGGCTAGGGAGGCCGCTGACTAAAGCGGCAGGTGGCCCCCAGCCTCCCACCCCTGGGACACCCCCACCTCTGGAACTCCAAGGGCCCCCCAGAGCTGGGCTGTGTGCTGAGGGCCCCTGCAGGCCATTGCCCGGGGCCCAGGTGAAGGCCGTGGGGAGGGGGCCAGTTGCACAAGCCGGAAGCAAAGGTCAGAGAACGCAGATGCCACAGGCGGCTTTGAACCCTTTCCATGAAAAGAGCCCCAGCCCTGGCCTTGCAGCCCGGTGGGAAGCCAGCCAAGGCGGCTGGCTCACCACTGCCAGTCCCAGTCCCAGGGTCGCTGTCCCCTTGCCCCGACCCCACCCCCAGGACCTGCCGGCAGGAAGGGGCGGGGACCCCACAGACGCCCTCGCTGCTTGTGTCCCTGGTGTCTGCAGGCTTGAGCCGCCTGCCCGCCGGCCTCTCAGTGCAGAACGACAACTGGGGAGCTCGAGGGGCCCCTTCTCCCGCCCTCCACACACCGCTCCCCTACGCTTCTCTGCTGCACGCAGGGCCAAGCCCAAAGGACGACCTCTCCAGGCCCTGCCCCTCTGTCCTGGCCCTCCAGGCCTCCGTTTCCCCTGACGGCCTCTCCGGCATGGGGACGGGCAGTGTGAGGGTGAAGCGGATGCCACTCAGCGGGGGTTTACTGGGCTTGGCAGGGCCGCTGTGCACGCGTGCCTCGGGGCTGCCCTGGGCGTGTCGAGAGGGCCGAGGTGGGCTGGAGAGGGATCTGCGGTGCAGCCGTGGGACGGGGGCTACCCCCTCGGCTGACCCTGTCTGGCCCAGGGCCCTGAAGTTCCTCCAGCCAGCCATCCTGCCTGTGGCCTCACCCCTGCCCTTGCTTAGCCACCTCCTATGGCTCGCATAGGAGAAGGGCCCACATTTGTCCCTCGCATCTGTCCCCTGGGACCTCCTCCTCTGCATCTGCTACTGGCCTCCTCTGAAGGGCCTTAGACTTGGCCACCCTGTGGGGCCGTTTCCCTGCTGCCCCTCCCTAGGACAGCCCAAGGAGGTCCTCCTGGTCCCTACTTTGCTTCCTGAACATGCAGTGATCCCCGAGCCCTGCCTGGCCCCAGGGCTGGCCCCCCGCAGGTCCATGGCCTGTGGTCTCTGGGTTCTGCTGTCCCCTCTTGCCATCCCACTCCCCTCCCAGGACCTCCTCCCAGCTTTGGGACTGTCCCCTCCAGGGTCCTCAACCTCTCTGGGGGCCGGGCTCTGGGGAGGGGGAGGAAACGCAAGGGAGGGAAGCGGGGAGGCAATGGCGGTGCACTGGGTGGGGGCAGGAGGGGGACAGGGTCAGAGACAGGGCAGTGGGAGGAGGCTCATCGGCAAGCCCTGGGTTTGGGGAGGAGTTAGGGGGATGGCCAAGGAGGGGTGGATGGGGCTTCTCATGTTGGGGAGAAAGCTGAGGTCCCCCCATATGCCTGCTCAGCTCAGGAAGCTAAGACCACAGAGGGTCTCCCCATAAGTGCTGACATTTTATTGTCTCCTGCGCCCCCGTGAGGTCAGGAGGCATCATGACACCCACTTTGGCCACAGAGGTGGGGTGCAGGCAAGAGGGGACCCCAGACCCCCTCCCTACTTCCCCCCAAATTGAACCCTCCCCTGTGGTCCCCTGGCCCAGGCTGTCCAGGGGCCTGGGAAGATGCCACTTCCTCTCCTCGCCCTGAGTCCGGGGCCCTCGTCCCACAGATGGGTGCCCCCCAGCCCCTGGGCCCACTGAGCTGAGGCACAGGTCCCGAGGGAGCCCGAAGTCTGGCCTCGGCAGGGCCCTAACTGCAGCCAGGCCAGCAGGCCCTGCCCTGGCCTGGGCTCTCACATTTGCTGAGGGTTTCGGGGGTACTCAGCACCACTCCGCACCTTGCTGGGAGCAGAGCCTGGGGCCCGTGCCACTCAATGCAGAGCCCCTGACACCAGGGCCCGTGGAGGGGGGGTCTGCCGGGAGGCAGGTCTCCCCAAGACCCCCACTCCACCCACTGGCAAGTCTGAGTCTAAAGAGACAGTCAAGACGTCACCTAGAAGGGAGGGGGGAGCACGGCCCACCCACACCTGTGCCCACAGACACCCCGAACTCCCGGCCGCCTGGCCCATCCCAGGAGGGGCTGCCCAGCCTGCTAGCCATTCAGCCCCAGGTGGCGGGCAGGACTCTGCCCTGGGTCCCGGGGCCTGGGAGCTCACGCCAGGGGCCCTGCAGGCCAGGTCCTGGCTCTCGGGGTTCACCAGGGAGAGAGATCAGAGGGTGTGTGCCCCAGGATTGGATGAGCTGCAGGGGCACCCTGAGGACTGAGGAGACGGATGTCCCGTAGGCCCAGCGGGCAGGCAGGAGCCGGCAATGGGTCTTGGGAGCCAACCGGTGGCTCCCTGCAGGGCAGGAGGGGGGCTCCCGAGAAGGGCTGAGGCTCTGGCTGGGGTGCTGGTCCCACCTGTCATCCCCTCGTACACCAGGTCTCCCCAGGGTGCGAAGCTGGGAGGTCTCTTGCCTCTCGGGGTCCCCATAAAAGGAGAGCGTTCAATCACCCTCCCCCCACACCCCATCTGCCTATGCCTGGAGAAGGGGGAGCGGCTGACAGTGGTGGGACAGCCCCGCCTCCAGGTGACCCCAGACGTGGGGACTCTGGGAGCCAAGTGTCCCTCTGGAAGAGTGCTCGCTGCCTCCATCCCCAGGCCTGGCTCCTGCAGGGACTCTGAGCCCAGGTCTGGCTGAGACAGTAAACAGACCGGGTCTCTTGGTCTGCGCGGTGTCCTGTCCTACTGTCAGCCTCTAGCAGAACATAGGGCCTGGGGTGCCAGGGTGTGGGGACCCCGACAGAGGCCAAGGCCAGGCATCCGAGCAGCCGTGGCACTGGCAGGGGCATGAGTGCTGGGCTCCCAGACGCTCCCGGCAGGAAGAGAGGCCGGGGAGGCCAGGAGTGCCGCCCTGCCCTCGCTGCCAGGCAGTGACCACAGGTTGCTGTGCTCCGGGACGGCAGGGGGGCCTGGCCCCCCACTGGGCCCCTCCATGGGCAGGGCAAGCCTCCAGGCCTGGGGACACTGGTTCTGAGGGTCTGGTGGCAACATGGCCACCTGGCTGGATGTCCCTGTGTCCCCAGGCCTCAGCTGGCCAGCCGGGCAGAGTTCAGCTCTGCAAAGGATGCCTGTGAAGGGCCTGCAGTCTGCGGCCACCGTCCGGGCAGCGTGGTGTCCCACAAAGGCCTGCCCTTGAGGCGTCTGGCTCAGTTTCCCCACAGGCCAGGATGTGGAAGTCTCTGCCCCGATGGCCTCAGGGACGTGGAGAGGCTGTGGACAAGCGGGGCCACTCTCTCACCCTTCATGGCGTGGCAGCCCCGGCTCAGGTGGGAGAGCCGGCCGGCCACCTCGAGAGAGGCCTCTGTGCTGGGCCAGGAGCAGCTCACCCAGCCCCCGAGGTGCAGGCAATGTGACTTCAGGGGCACCGAAGGCTTGTTCCGGACCCACAGCTGTGGGGGCAGGGGGGAGGGTAGAGAGGGGCAGGGCAAGTATGGGGGACAGGTCTCCACCCAGGCTGTCCGGGCCGCCGCTTGCTGCTTGCCCCATCCTCATGCAGAGCTGGCCCCCCTCAGGCCCACCCACCCGGGCTGGGGTCACTCTCAGCCCTGCTCACAGGCAGGGCAGCGTCCCCCAAGGCCCCGCGCCCCAGCAGCAGGCCAGGCTTCCTGCAGGCTCTGACTTTCCCAGGCAACCCGGGCTGGTCACGGGGGCTGAGGCTCTGTCCCCGGAGACCGAGTTCCCCTGGGCCACCAGGCCTTCCAGCCGGCAGCCCTCACCCACGTTGGCAGGACCTAGCTTGCCACAGGCAGGGGCTGAGGCCCCCAGCAGCCTTCCCCTGGCTGGTCCCCACAGGCTCTCAGAACACCCCCAGGGTGGCTGGTGGCTCCGTCCTGCCCCAGGTCTGGCACCCTCAGGGGCAGGGCTGTCCCTGCTTAGTTAGCACCTGCTCTCACGACAGAGGCCCGAGCTGGTGAAGGGCCCTGAGCCTTATAACTAGAGGTGCCCCCCAGTCAGGGGTGCAGCTCCCCCTCCTCAGAGAAGGCCCTCGTCCACTGAGACGCCTGGCAGCGGGACACCAAGCCCTCTGAATCTGCTCCGATGGGGACAGGGGCCCTGGGGTGGCCTCGCCACAGTTCCCCTGAAGTCACCTGGATCAGGCCCCTGCCCCACGTCAGCATGGGTCCTCGGGGGGACCCTCCCTCCCGTGGCCCCCAAGGCCACTTCCTTCCCGCCCAGCGGGATGAAAACAGGAAACCGGGTTCCTGAGGAAGGGAAGCTGGGTCCCTGGGCTCAGCCCACACTGACGTCGGGTGGGGTCAAGCAGGGGGCTCCAGTCAGAAGGGAACGGGGCGCAGGAAGACGGGGCCCTGGCTGGGACAGACAGAGCCCACATGTGGGCCCCGGGTGCTAACGGTCCCCAGTGGGACAAATGGCAGCTTATGGGGCGTGGCTGGGTAGGGCCTCGGCCAAAGCCGAGGAGGCCGCGGGAGAGGGAGCCCCTTCCTCACGAGCGGTGGTCAGGAGACCCGGGCCCCTTCCTGCCCTTCTGCCCGCAGATCCCTAGGAGCCTCTGGGTCAGCCCACGGGCTTCTGGCTCCCCATGACCAGGCCAGACCAGTGCGGGCCTCCACCCCGCAGCCCATCCCCTGGGGCCAGCAGCCCAAGGTCAGACTGAGCATGCTGGGCGGTTCTGTCTTTGTGGTGGATGGGGACCCTCGCCCTGCTGAGGCAGCCGCTGCCGCCCTCGCAGGGCCTGAGCGGCCCCTTTTCTCCACACCCGATTCCTCGCTTCCCTTCTGGCAGGTTCCCGTGGGCCACGGTCGGCCTCAGGGGTCCTTGAGCTGGGCGCCTCTGGCTGGAGTCCGAGAGGCCCAGGAGCCCCATCTGGCTGCCCTATCCCTCATGCTTCTTTCTGACCACACTCTGGGTGTCACGGGGGCCCTGGACTCTCCCTGGGCTCCTTGCTGGCCTCCTGGGAGGCTGATTGCCAGGCTCCTCACCCTCTGGGAACGCAGGGAGGTCACCAAGCAGATGGGCCCCGGCAGGCGCTGGGGGCACCAGGGAGGATCACCAGTTGGGTTGGGGGCAGTGGAGGCCAAGCGCCAAGGCTGCCGACCGCCCTCCTGGGAGAAGTGACAGGGTGGGTGCAGGTCGGAGAAAATGAGGGGAACGGTACTCTGGGCGGCCCCTGTGAGGTGTCCTAGAGACCCCAGGAGCTACTCAGCTCTCTGGGGCTCCTGGAAAGTCCACCTCAACCCCGCCTGCCCTGCTTTCCTGGAGTCCTTGGACAGGCTGCCCAGCCCTGCCGGGAAGTGTCTGGGCTGCAGACCCCGCTGGCTGTGTTGCCGGCCCCAGGGGCCCCTTTAAGAAAACCCAGCAGGTGGACGCTCTGCGCCCAAGCACACCGGCACCCGGGATGGGTTATGTCATAGAAGGTCCTGGGGCTCCCCGAGCCCCCGAGCCCACAGGCATTTCAAATGAGGTCTCCCTGGCCCCCCGTGCAGGGTCCCCTGGTGGCACTGCCCAGCATGCCTGGTGTTTGGTCCCATGCAGTTTCGACACCGTGGGCCACTGTAGCCACCACCGGGGAGACGTGCAGCTGGGCACCTTTGGCAAGGTGGCCACTTCCTGGAGGGGACAGGTCTGGGCACCACACCGTCCTAGGGTCTTGGGGTTCTGAGGCTGAAGGGAGCCCATTAGGCAGCCTGGTGGTCCTGCCTGGAGCCGCCGCCCTGCCTGAATGACGCTGCCGCCCAAGGCTGGCCTCCAGGGCCTGTCCTGGGATGACCTGGAGTTGACTGTCTGCCCCAGAGACTGAGGACTGAAGCCCACATGGGTGGAGCCTAAGCTGGCACCTCCGCCATCGTCCCTGGCACCCACTCTGGGCAGACCCTGGAGGAAGGACTCCTGGGAGTGTGTCCCTGCCCACCTCAGCCCCCAACCCCCTGCCTGTCCTCTGCCCAGCCTGGGTCTCACCTCTTGGGGTAGGTGGCTGGCAGAGGGGCCTTAGGGGTCCTTGGCTGCATGCCCCTCCCCACTGAAGGCCCTGTGGAACCATCTATCAAGTCCCTCACGTAACCAGGCTGCACAAAGCACTGAGCTGCATGGCCTCTGGTGTCTGCCTCACAGACCAACACCACCGGCCCCTCGGGGGTCCTCGTCTGCCCTGCAGAGCCTGGCATAACCCGGAAGGCAGAGGGGCCGTCAGGGGCTGAGGGGCCCGGGAGAACTTGGGAAAACAAGGTGGGCAAAACTCAATCTCCACCTTGCAGCCCTGCAGCCCCACCCTCCCACCCAACCCTCACACCCCCTTCCGGGGGCACAGCGGGCTGAGGGAGTGCAGTCAGCTCTGGGTCCGCAGCCTGTCCTGGGGTGGGGCCTGGATCGGACCCTGCAGGCTCAGCGGTCACCGGCCTTGGCCCTGCCAGCCCCAGGCCCTGGGCTCTCTCTCCGGCTTTGTCAAGAGAAATGTGAGGCCGATCAGCCTAAGAACCCCAACTGGAGGCGGTCCTGGACCCCAGACCGGAACCCCAGCACCCTGAGGGTGCTGTGCTGTTCTGCCGGGCACCGGACACCCGGCTGGCCTGGCGGCCTCCCACGGACCGCAAGCTCCCTGCGGGCAGAGCGACAACGCAGGAGGCTCCCCAAAGCTGCCACCTGGCACCAGCTCTGAGCTCACAGGACCCCCGGAGCCCCCTGAACCCAAGCTCGTAAGCCTCCCACCCCATGAAAGTCCCCCAAGTACTTCTGGCTGGTGGGGACGCCTTCGGCCCCAGCTCTGAGGTGCGTAGCCAGATGGACGTGCTGGCCAGCGGGCTGACCAAATTTCCCTCTACCGAGCTGGCTGCCCCCCGCAGCAGGGTGACTGGGTGGCCTACTCACTGGCTGGGGAGGGCCCTGGCCTCTGGTCCCACTGCCCACAGAGGGGGAGTGCAGGGGGCATGGCTGGGGTGGGGCAGCTCTGGGGCTTGGAGGAAACTCCTCCCTGGATGTGGCTGTGGCCGGCAACAACCCCTGCTCTTGGGGGTCTCCAGCCAGGGCCTGGGGGACCTGTGCCCACCACATCCATGCTTCCAGCCAAATTCCAGTGCCTGTGCCCACCCCCGAGGGCACCCTGCGGTCAGAGGGGTCGGCCTGGCTCCCCGGGTGTGGCTCCCCAGGAGGCACACAGGTTGCCTGCAGGCGAGTCCCAGGGTGTGCTCAGCCCAGGAAGCCAGTGTGTCTCCCTAGAGGACGTGGCCCTACTGAGACCCAGCCCCACACTCTCTGGGACGGTGGCCCCGTCCTGCCCTTCCCCCTCAGTGCTTCCCACCCTCCGCCCCTGGGGCTCTGGGTGAAACGCTCATGAGAGCCCACCCCAGAATTAGACTTTCATGGGGGTGCTAAGAGGCAGGTGGATCCCCCGAAGGGCCTGGAGACCATGAGGGGTTGGCGGGGGGCTGTCTCCTGGGCGCCCCCCACCCTGGGGGTGGGGAGAACATGGGAGCCCCCTCTGACTACCACCTCAGTTTGTGTGCCCCAGTGAGGGGCCAGCTCCCCAAAGGTTGGGGGAGGTGGTGACACAGGGTGGGGGGGGTCCTTGAAACTGCCAGGGCTGAAGGCTGCCCGCTCAGCAACGACAAGGAGGCTGCAGGGGCCAAACTGACCTCTGTCCCGGCCCTCACCGCCCTTTTTGGGGTCTCAAAGTGCCCAGCTGGCGCCTGTGAGGCGTGGTGCCCACATTCCCTTCCTCTTTGGGAAGAGGACAAGGAAACCAACCCCGGTCCTGAAATAGCCGCTGTCTGATGGGCACATGCCTTAAGGGTGGCCGCGCTGATTGGCCTCCCCTGGCGGGCTCAGGTGCCCTGCGACGGACAGGCCCAAAAAAGGCCCACGGTGCCCCTGAGCGGCCCGCGCCCCAGCGTGAGCGGGCGGGCTGGCGGCTCTGTGTGGCAGAGGGGGCGGTCAGCAGCTGCCGCTGCCGCTCACCCTCGGTGCAGACAGAAGGGGACAGCTGGCAGGAAGGGACGGTGGGGACATCCTGGAGAGGACAGGACTCGGGGTGGGAGGGGTGCCAGGGCCTGCGGCTCTCCTGCCCGCCCGCCCCCTCCTGCCACTGTCTTTGGACCAGAGCTGGGCCGTCCCGGCTGGGCTGAGGAGCGAGGGCACCCCACGCATGTTCCCTGCACTGCACTGCCGTGACAACCCTGTCCAGTTCCCCACCCCTTCCCCTCCCAGGTCTGAAAGCTGAGAGCGAGGGAGAGGGCAGGGGCAGCAGGGACAACCGGAGGGGAAGGGGAACCACCCTCCTGCCCTCTGGCCCTGCCTGCCGGTCAGCCTTGCTTGCCTGGGACCTGTGGACAGGAGAGGCTGGGCCCCCACCTGTCCTGCTTGCCCGGCAGCACCCAGGTGGAGGGTCCTGCCCCCTTACCCCCTCACGTGGGCTGGGGCCGAAGTGGGGAGCGCAGCAGGGTGGGGGTCAGCGAGGAGCAGCTGTGGGGAAAGGAAAGAGTGAGGGACCCCAGGGACCCAACCTTTCCCGTCACCTCCATTCCGGGAGCTGGACGTCTCCCCTGGAGGCCTCACGAGCCCTCCATTGCTGAAGCCCCTCACTGCCCACCACTTCCCGCCACTGCCGGCTTTGCTTCCCACGGTCCAGACAAGCCCCCGGGAGCCCCAGCCGCGCAACGTGGCTCAGAATGGTGACTCGCCACACGTGTGTCCACACAGGCACGCTCACGCACACACATGCACATGCCTCCTGAACGCTCGGTCGAAATTCCACAGGTCCTCCAGGGCCCCCAGGAGACCTGAGCCTCCCCACCCGCCCTCAGATCCTGATGAGCCCCGGCCCAGGCTGTGTGGCAGTGGCTGGAGGGCCAGTTTATACCTTGTAGGGCAGCCAAATTAGCAAATAAAAGTAATGCCTCTGCTGGTAAAATCTGACTTTCAGATGAAGGACACACGATTGTTTCGCATATGCCCTTGTCCCCAGTAGTGTTCCAAACACTGCACGCCCCACAGCCCTGTCCCAAACACTCCTCAATCTGAAAACCCGATTTAATGGAGCCCTGTGCGTTCCCAGCCCTCCCTGCACTTGGCCGATCCCTCGATCCCGCCACCGCTGGGCTCCACCACGTTTCAGGGCTCCCAGGCTGGAAGGCGCCAGCCCAGGGCACCCACATCCCCAAAAAGGTACCCACAGGTCGTAGGGTTTGCAGAGAAGCCCCGCCTGCTGCCCAAGGGCCTGGATGGAGCTGAGAGAGGGCCACTCCATGGAGGGCGCTGCTCTAGGAGGTGCCCCCGGCCCCCAGCGGCCTGGCCCCTCAGCTCTGCCCACTCCGTTCTTTCTGGAGTTGCCACCCGCAGGCCTCCCCAGGCCTCTGAGTCACAGGCCTCCACGCTGAGGCCACGTCTCTGGCCCGTGGCAGGGCTCAGAGAGGGGACTGCTGCTGAAAGTGGACAGCTCCGTCCTCTGCCCAGCATGGTCCTCTCCTGCCTCTATCCACAGTGGGGGCAGAGTGGGGACCGGCCCCCTGTCACCCCTCTCGCTAGGAGCCACCCAGCCATGGGGTGCCGGTAAGCAGAGGAAGAGCGGCAGGGACTGGCTGGCCGTGTGCAGGGCGCCGACTGTGTGCAGGGCCCAAAGCTGGGTGGCAGGAAGCAGAGCGGCGGCCACAGCCCAGGTGTGGGGAGATGAGGTCACTGGCTCAGGGGAGGGGGCAGGGAGGACAGGAGGGGACCTAGGGCCCAGCTGGGACTTCATGGGTGTTGGTGGTGGCCCTGCCCCTTCACCAGCCGTGCAAAGGCTGCTGACACTTATCTCACGAGCACAGAGTGGGCCCTGGGTCCCAGCACCTGGCAGGTTGTCCCCAGAACTTTATGCAGAGGAGACACTCACTTCTGGAGCCCTGGCACGTGGTGGGGAAGCACCCTGCCCTCCGTCGCCACATTGGGAGCCGGAACCTACACAGAAGTCACACTGGGGGCTCCAGCCAGAGACCACCCCCTGTCCCCTAGGCCCTCTCCCCAGGCAGGCCCGGGAGTCCATGGGGCATGCTGGCCACGGAAGAATCTAACAGGAAACTCGACTTAACAGCGATCTGCGTCCTCCCAGGCCGGGTTGCCTTTGGGGACACACTCTGGTCCCCCGGGCTGCACTCTGGAGCTCTGCTCACAGCCTGGCCTCTGTCTCCCCATGGCCCTGCCCAGCACCCCTCCCCCGCCCTGGCATATCAGCTTCGGGGTCTCAGGGACAGGGCCACCGGCACCCCAGGGGCCAGTGAAGTGAAGGGCTTCCCCTTGGCCCCTGCAGGCCAAGCAGGGCAAGAACACCGAGTCTCGAGGTTGGGAGTGGGCCACAGGGAGGGCCCAGGCGCAGGAGCGGCTCTCCCGTTACCTGTCCCCAGGGGCTTTGTGGCTGGAGCCTCGGGCTGTCATGGTGCACCCAGAGCCACGTGCCAGAAGGGTGTCTGTCTGGGGTGAGGGCCTGGGTCCCCCTGCTCTCCAGCCCCCTCTGAGTCCTGGCCCTCTGCTCCAGAAGAAGGTCCTGCCTGCAGGGGCAGGCCGTGCCTGCCCCTTGTCCCTGTGTGGGCTGGGCGGCGAGGGTCTGGGGCCATCACCCCCATCCCCAGTCATTCCCGCCAGCGCTCCAAGGGCACCGCTGCAAATGTCATTATTACAGGAGCCATTTACAGGGCGCACTTTGTGTGCCTGCAGGGTTTACAGGCCCTTTTATTGGTCATAAAGGGGAGGGGAAGGGGCTCCCGCTGGGTCGGAGCTGGGGCTGCAGCTGCCTCCTGCACCCGAGGCCAGGCTGGTCTCCTGGCTGCACGCCCCCCATGTCCCTCCCTGTCCCCCCATGTCCCTGCCTGTCCCCCCATGGCCCTACATGCCCCTATGGTGCTGCCTGTGCCCCCATGGTCCTGCCTGTGCCCCTACTGCCCTGCGTACCCCCCATGGTCCTGCCTGTCCCCCCACGGCCCTGCTCTGGGGGGGCCAGGGCTGGGGAGAGCTGAGCTGTCAGGCCAGGCTGCCCACCCAAGACTTGCATGGAGGACGGGCAAGAAGGATTCCTGGAGAGCTCACTGTGCTGGAGCTTCCGGGCAGAGGCTCAGACCCGCGGGTGT
>PVKM010039062.1:0-13892 GCA_004027735.1 Carollia perspicillata | reverse complement strand
ACGTAGAAGGGGTGGGGGATGAGAAAAGAAAGGCAGATGGGTGTTGATTTTCAACTGCTTTCTGGCTGAGAACTCTGGCGCCGAAATCTGAGCCCTGGCAACCCCCGCCCCCCATCTCCTGGCTTTCAAAGTTACCAAAGTCGGTGGTTCTGGCTGGCAAAATGGACGCAGAGCCCTGCCCTGGTATCTAAGCACTTTCAAGGGACTGCGGGAGGATGCGGGACTGGAGAAGACCAGCAGGGACCAGAAGGATGTGGAGGTCCTCCATGCTTTCCCCAAACCCATCAGGCCCCCTGGTGACAGTGTGAAACATCCTAACCCGCCCCCCTCCTCCACCCAAATAAAAGCAAACCCCATCTGAAACAACACCGCGTCATAAATATCACTTTAGGTCACGGTTCTTCTGAATCCCCAGTGGCAAGGATGTGCTGGCTCAGACTCACTGACCTCAGGGTACTCGTGCCAGTCTTTGGTTTTAGAAGCTGACAAGGAAGCCAGTGGAGATGATGAATGAGGCAGGGCTGGTGCCTGCTGCCTGCACCTGTGTGTCTCTGTGTTGGAAGGGCTCTGATTTCCATGCAATGTCTTTGTTGGTGCAGGGAGTTGGCGATGTGGAGGGGCGCTAGGGGAAAAAGCCTCAGGATTAGCAGTGCTCCCCTGGTCGGTTTAGCGCCTCACCCCATGCACAGTGTCCACCCCGTTTCCCCTCACCCTGTCATTTAGGTGTCCAGAGTGGAGTCCCATTTGCTGTGTCCCCCTCTGCCTGCATTCCCTCTGCAGAATTGGGGACTCGGCCAACTTCCCATGAAGTAACAAGAAGGGGAGAGCAGGAACCCTGCCCCTGTGAGCAAACACATTTGAGCAACACTGAGGGACAGGGACATGTTTCCTGCATCTTCCTTCCGCCCAGCCAGTCCCCACCCTCTAAGCCAGACCTGAATCTGGATATTCAAAACCCTTGCCTGCCTTTGCCTTGGAGCCCCGTCCAGTGGCCACAAATCGGTTTCAATGCTCTCATAGGGCAGGAATGGGAAATATTTTATCCAAAATCATTCTGTTTGGGGCTTGGCCACCCTACTATGAAATTAGAGATGTTTTGTGTGCCTGGCAGATACTAAAAAGTCTCCTAAATTCCTTTAGTGGGAAAAATTTTACCTCATCCCATATCTACGGAAAAATTCCCAGGTGATTTGTAAAGGTTTATATAAGTTGTATATCCAGGAATGAACTGGGTAGCATCTCGCAAGGCTACCTTTTGCATATTTCTCTTCTGCATGTCTATTTCAAACTCATTCCGTATTCCACTAGTTGTAAAATAGCCTTTCCCTAACTCTCTCCAGCTTCGTAAATAATTTTCATATGAGACAAACCATCTGAGTCCCTTTAAGATTTACAAAGGGTTAACATCTGCGAGGCTCTGGATCTCCCACCCCGCCCCACCCCGCCCCACTCCCAGCATCCTTTATTTCCAGCGCCTGCATTTGGTCAGGTTATCACAGGGGCCCCCCGATGAGCGTGAGTCTGTTCTTAGTCTCCCATTAATGGGATACCTGTCACAGCCATACTTGATCTGGTGTATCAGCAACTATATTATATAAACAGAAGCATTAGGAGGGGGTCATTCCCAGGGCAGGAAGGGTGCTACGGAGCACATGGTCTTTCACATGTATTTACTAAATAATCATCATTGCTAAGTAATGAGAGAATAAAAGTGTAAGCGAAATTGCTAGCTATTAGCTAAACACAGAAAACTAGGTTAGCGTTGCAAATGCCTAGTTAGGATCTGCATCAATTTGCACTTTACGAAGACATTTAGATAGAGATGCACCATTATGTGTTCTCTATCTACACATCCATAAACTTAACTTCAAAAGGTCATTGCCTTCCTCAGAGCCAAGCTGGTCTCCGCCTTCCATAAGCAGAACTACTCATTCAGTGATGTCGGCGTATGTCACAATTCTGATTGGTAATATGACTCACAGTTTGGGGGACTTTTTTTTTCCCCATCTGGCAGCTTGAAGAGGTTCAGGAATGCAGTGCACTAAGGTTGAGTAATTGTCTCAGGGAGAGTTTAGTAGGTCTTTCCTTTCTGGTTCCATGATTTGCAGTTTTAATTTACTCATGACTGAGCTTTACCCAAAGAACATAATCCTTGATTATAGCATCTACTAAATCTTAAAAAAAAAAAAACAACAACGAAACAAACCACCTCTCTACCATCTCGGGATGAATTGCTGTACTATTAGGTACTAATTCCTACTGAGTTCCCAGGCATCTATAATTGATGCATTGCTAGGGTTGGCTTCATTACTGAGGAATATCAGACTAGAAAAGGCCAGCACAAGTCTGTACTGGGAACATTTTGCAGAAGGAAAATTTGGGTAATAGATCTGGCCTATAGAAGGTACAGTGAGTGGATATCAGTCTTTAGCATTAGCTTTCAGAAATACTCTGGTGCTTTGTAACCTAGTGTTTCGTTAACCAAAGGAGCCTACCTTCACCCCACCCCATCCCCCAAGTTAAAAGTATATCTAAGGATCTTTCTCCCTAAGCCTGTGTAGGGATGCTGCTTAAAATACGGAGACCTGCCCTTTGTATGTTTGATGGCTCTGTACTAATCATTTGGTTGTGATGAAGCTGTGATACTTTGCAAGGTTGTTGATCCTACAGGATCAATTGTAGGGAACAAAACACTCTATAAAGTGCCTAGCATAGTGTCTAGAATACAGAAACCACTGGCCACAAATGGGACTGGGGGTTCTGCTTGGCAAGGCTCAGCTAGCTAGCTGCTGGGGAAGCAGCATGTGTGCCTTCCATTTGAGAGATTTATCCATTTTAGCTATTTAAGGACACACAGCTAGGCTGAAGAGGGAATGCCATGTCTGGGAGCTCTTGGGGCTCCACATTTGACTCAGATCTCATTTTGCTGAAAATGTAAGGCAGCCAAGATCTGTGAAGAGGAGAGAGAGAGAGAGAGAGGATGATTTTTCCCTGTGCTTACACAAGCAGCTCAGATCTGTGAGAATGAATGCTTAGCAGCACCAGGAGAGAATTTCCTGGTCCAAAAACAGCTGTCTGATTTAATTTACACAACGAATTCGACTTCCCTGTACGTAACTTTACTTCAGCAGTTCCTTCATAATAATAACAGTAATAACAATTAGAATTGTGTGGTGCTTGCACATATATTACATAATATAGCACGTAGTTTAACTCATCTGTTCCTAGAATTGGTAGGGTAATTTTACATGCAAGGCAACCAAAGCCCACAGAGGTTCAGCCTGGAGGATTCACAGCCCCATCTGAAGTCAAAATTCAACGTATCATTTATGTTTTGCTTCAAGATTTCTTTCAAATGTTGTTACTCAGTATTTACTTTCAATTTGGATGTCTCCAATTGAAAGACTAAATTGTGTTGACTGGATGTAAGTCTTAGAGAGTTTGGAAGTGAAAGTTCAGGGCGACTGTAGTCTAGAGCTAGAATTCAGGTAGCATTTGAGTTGTGTGTGACTCTGTCATTCAAAGATATGAGACTATTACCCAAGTTTGCCCGCCAACAGCTTACGATACACAATCTCTATAAGCAAGGGCTATTTCATTCATTCTTTTCCTTATCTGAAAATTAAAATGGTTTAACTTCAGCTTCTTGACATGTAGAAAGGGGATAATAGTACATACCACACACATTTGTTATATGGATTAAAGACATAATGTATTCAGTGATTTCCTCGTAGTACAGTGTCTGAGGCTTGCAATAATGTAATTATTTTTTACTACAAATCTGTCATGGCACAGGTTTGTGAGGCCATGATAGAGTAGAGCCTTTAGTTTCCTTCCCTTCTGCTTGTTTAAAAGCACAAACAGAATTATCAGCAAGAACATTTTATGACATTGACCATGAATTCTGCTTTCAGGGTTGCCCTGGCTTAATAACTTTGCAGCGTCTCTTCTTTTCGTCTCACACAAATGAGACTGGCAACATTAGGCGCCGGTGCCTTGCCACGCGTGGTACCCACTTTATCCCTGTGAGCCCAATATTCAGAGGAGGCTCGGAAAGCTTAACAAATCACCTGGGTACAATGTAGCGCTTATTACCCAGGGGAGCAATGGAATTTTCCACTTTCTGTTCATAAATTATGACTCGGAATAGAACCCAACTTTCAAGTGCTTCCAACATGCCGAACTACAGATGCTGTCGATGTAACTTGAAATAGAAAATTGCATTAAGTAAAAAAAGAGCCAAACAAAGAACACTTATCTGATGATGATGGTATTAGCAACATGACTCCCATTATGTCACATAGGCCAGTCACTGACAGATGCCGTCATCAGAGGAGAGACTCTCCTGGCAGTGAGATGAGAGTCTTCCTGAGTAATAGAAAGACCCTGAGGGAGAAGGGGCTGGATTGCCACTCTGGGTGGTCAGTGCCTAACATCTCAACTTTCCACCTTAATCAAGCATTACAGATGTGGGTCCAGAAGAGATCCAGGCACCATTAAAGTGTATGGTACCGAGCCATTGTAGAAACAGTATGGAGGTTGGAAGACCCAATCTGCTATTGACATCTTCATTAATTATCGAGATGGCTTTGGGCAATTCTCTTAGCCTCTTAGTGTCTCAGTTTCCTCGTCTGTAAAATCAAAATTAACTCATGTTTGCCTATTTCAAAGAATTGTTTATAATATTATGCAATGATCCATGCTTAAGCTATAGTTTTAAAATCAAAGTTGAGATGCATACACACATGTAGAGTTATATAAAATCATACGAATGAGACGTAATTATTAAGATGTTGTTATAAAAGCAAAGTTGTAATGCACAAAATGTATCCTGAGGCCAAATGATGAGAATAATGCCTGATTGTTTGATAAAGGGAGTGAGTGCTGGAGAACAGAGAAGTCCAGACAATGAGGGACGTGGAGAATTGTGATAGATGTTGGGGCAGCTGGGATAGAAGAGACGGAGGGGACCACATGAGCAAAGGGAGAGGACTAGGGAGAGGAATGGGGATATGTACAGTGAGGACTGTCCCAACTGGAAGAAAAGGTCCACTTTGGGAGATACTGGGAAATGGGGGTGAGCCCACTCTGGAATCTGTTGGATTGAGAATACATGGACTGTCCTAATATGTTTAATTTGTTGGTGGTTTTTATTTTTCTTATTGTGGATCTTTGCATTGATTCCAGGGACTGAACTTGGTTAACACTTGTTTCAGATTCTGTCTGGGCTTGTAGCCACTTGATGTTTGAGTGGACTTAAGCTTTCTTCTCTGTAGATTGGAGATGATGCTTCTCAAAGTTGTTGATCCTACAGGGTAATTGTAAAAAAGAGAACACTGATTTTTAGGTGCCTAGCATGGTGTCTTGGATTCAGTAACCTCTGGCCAAATTACGCATATCATTTGAGAGTAAGCATAGGCTTTGGAACCAAGATAGGCCAACGTGAATCCTGCCTTCTCCGTTCACTCTCTGTGCGGTCTTGGAGACGTTCTGTGAGTTCTCTGAGCCTCTGTAAAATCAGAATTGGAGAAAACATACACAGTGCGTCCTGCCATGGTGCCTGGCTTGTTGTAGTCAGTGACTTGGAGCTGCTTTCATGAAATTCTTTCATCATTGTCATCAATAACAATGCTCGTTGTTGACACTTTGAACCTGTTTTTGTACATTACAATTAGTTATTCAGTCATTACTTCTGTGTTCAACAAAATAGTACTGCCAGCTAACTAGGTGCCAGATGGAAGAATCACAAAAATGACTAATACCTGGTCCTCAGAATTTACTAGATGACACATGTTATGTCCTTTGTCCACTTCATCATTCAACATTTATGGAGGGTCCCCTATGTGGAGAGTACTGGAGATCCAACAGGAATGAGAAGACATTGCCGTTTCCCTCCTGGAATTCATAATCCAGTAACAGAGTGATTTTTAAAATATTAATGGTTACCCTGGAAGGTGATAAGTGCTGTAAGGAATGGAGACACAGGCAGTGTTTGAGTAGAATAGAGAAGGGACATCTGACTCATTCAGGAGGTGGGAGAAGAGGAGAAGGAGAGTAAGTAGTGTTAGTTAGAAGGGGTTTAGACTCCATCTTGAAGGATGCTGAAGACTTGGCTTGGAAGATTTTGTCTGATCAAGAGGAGTGTGATTGGGGAGGGGTGATCACAGGAAATAGCATTTGCAAGGACAGGGAGATCAGATAGGACACGATGAATTCAGGGGGCTGTCCAGAGGTCAATATAGCAACTGGAGTGGAGTGTGATGGATGAGGCTGAGATAGAAGAGCACTTAGGAGATTTGCTCCCAGTAAGAGTAACACCTTGCATCTAATCATGGCCAGTAAAAACTACTCTTGTGCCTCTCTGTGCAGAAAAGGCATCCTTTTAAGACCGAAGAGGGTAGGTCTAGCTTATACTTTTCTCTTTGTTAGGAATAGAACAGTCAGGGTTCAAGTTTTTGGCTCTGGTCCAGCTATGCGCCATTTGGTCCAGATCACTCGTTATTTTCCAGTGTCTTCTCTATCTAGTTCCAGGTGGTTTCCCAGAAGCTTTGGAGATAACCCAAATACAGATGACAGAATTTATCTCTTAGTTTGTCTCCGTGTATTTATACCCTGGGAAAAAAAAAGAAGCTAGAACCCTATTGGTTGCCCCGGGATTTTGCAGTGTGGAAATTATCATCTTTTTCTCCTGGATAATTGAATCTTTCCTACACCTTCCTGCAGTTTTCATCTCATGTAACCTTAAACAAAACTTGAAAGGATTTCCTGCCCATGGGGGTTGGAGTGAGGAGCTGCTCATGGCAAGACATGGTCTGAGATTGCCTTTCTCATGGAGCCATAATGTTCCTTATTATCGAGATGGGACTGGTAATAGGGTGGCCAGCGTTTTCCGTTTGATGACATTTGCATGAAGGTGAAGGAGACAGCCTACAAATTGCCTCTCCCTCCTGATTTGGAAGAGGTGGGACCTTGGTCACAGTAAATGCAGAATCAATCTTTAACTTTGTCCAATACTTCAGGCCCAGTGGCTGAGGGGGCTGGCATCGGAAGTGAAGCCTGCAGCTTTCAGGTGAGTTTTCCAGAGCCAAGTCCTGCTGGCTTCACAGCACCATTGGCAGCAATGCCGGAGTTGGAACGAACCCGTTTACTGAAGGCTGTGAGTCAGTGTATCCCCTTCTGTTGTCCCCTCTTCTCCCACACACAGACTTACCCCTCACACTCTAGGAAAACAACGTTGATGGCAGCACTTCCTGAGTGAGCAGAGGCTATTCTTCCTCCATGATGTGGGAAGAAAATCAAATACCTCATAGGATTCTTGGATGAATAAAGGTCCGTATCTATGGAAGGGTTTGCTCCCACTCCCAAAGGGTTTAATGTGTTGGCTCATGAGTCCCCAGAATGCTAATGAGTGCCTCCCATGAGCGAGGCACTGGGCCAGGGAGGAGATAAAACATATTGAGCAAAACAGCCATGATCTTTACCCTTGAGAAATGTACATTGAGTTATAAACAAATATTGGTTTCTTTTCCCATTGCCCAGCTCAGTACCCACCGTTTACTAGATGCTCAAGAATGAATGATGGAAGTAATATGTCAGCGAATGACCAGGAGCAGTTTAGAATGGTTTCCTTCCTTAGAAGGAAGGAGCCTGGGAGACAAGATGAGACTAGGAGAAAGTGGGGATGAGGCCCTCTCTGTTAGCTTCCCCGTGGTTTCTACCACATGGGGTCTTTGAACATGCAAAGAGTCATACCTGGAACCTTCCCAGGGAGTGCCATATTTGGTAGCTTTCTGTTTCCTTCTTAGACTTAACTCATGTCTGCATTTGACGAAACAGTTTCTTGGGGGCACATACAGTGGTTTTCAAAGTATTTCAGCAGCATTCTGTTCTGTGATACCATACTAAAAGCCTTGGACTAAGATGATTAAGGATCAGTGGATGTATAGTTGTTCCTTTCTCCATGCCATCTCTGTGGAGATCGCTTAGGATAAGGTGTTTTCCTATTGGGATCCAGGAAAGAGAAAGCTCGCTTGCCCCTTAGTTATGTATTGAAGTAGACTAGAGGGTTTAAGGGAAAGCCTAACCCAGACTTTGACCTTGGTGCAAAGCAGTGTAGGAGAGGCCTCTGGTCTCTGAGGTGTTGCAGCCTTATGTCTGAAAACTACGTCCCCTGCTAGCCATTTGTGACAGACCTGGAGTGTAGCTCACTAGTTCTTTCTTACCAGGCACCCAGAAACTGAAAGAGCGTAGGTGGTTTGCAGTCCTTGGCTGTGCATTCTGTCTGTAACATCCTAGTTGACCTTAACAGCTGTAAGGAAATGGTCAGTTGGATGGTTTGTTGTCGGTTCGCTTGCTGATTTCATTGCAGACAAAATAAGGGAGGTTACAGAACAAAGGCCCCTATGATTAACCTCTTCATAGGTATATAGAGATTATACTGATAGTTAAAGGTGAGGCATCTGTGGGAAACACATTTCTCTTGTATGGCCTGGATGAATGGCTGTATCTCACCATCTAAGTCCCATAACACCGTGATAATACCAGCTCTAGTTCACAGTGGCTCAAATCCCTGTAGAATGAAATATGAAGGAGTGAAGTCCTTATTTTTTGTGTGTCTGTGACAAGTTCTGTTCTCTTTTTCCACTGTGGTGAAGTTCACGATGGCCTTTTTTGTTTGGGTCTTTGAAGCGCTCTGTCGTAGTGGCCTAATGAGAGTCCTATGCAATGTTAAGTGCATGAGTTGGTGCAGCCTTTTCATTTATTTATTTTTCCCCTCCTACTAGGAGAGCTGTTAAAATTAGAGTTTGACTGAGTCAAGCATCATAAGGTGCCACATCTAAAGGCAGGACGGGTTGAACAAACTAATGAATGAGGGTTTTGTGTTTGCCTTTGATGGTTAGGCTAACCATGTGTTCAAGTGAAATGTTCTCCTTGATCGGAGCCTCTCGCAGGCCAGAGACTGTATTTGCCAGTGTTTGGCATCACAGACGTGTGGCGATGGGAGTCACTGAGTTCATTTTAATGCTAAAAATGCTACCACAACAGCATCAAAGAGAATTTAGGGAAGCAAGCTGATTCCCGGTAGACTAAATTTTTTACTTACCAAGTTTGCAATTCTAAGTTTTCAGCCTTAAATCTTTGTCCTTTTTAAAGAAAAGTTTACATTATATCTTAGGTATTCCCTCATGCTACTTCCTAGTTATGTTTGTTCAGGAAATTCTGGGCTCTGTGACAGATAAAACTCATAATCTCAGTGATACAACATACAATAATAGAAGCTAACTTCCTGTTCATATGAATTGTCCATTGGTGTCTGTGTGTATGTGCATGTGTGTGCACGTGTGGGCGTGTGTGTAAGGGGCTCGGTTAGGGGGAAGGAATCCTGTCTTTGTAGTGACTTGGGCCTCTCAAGGCTGATATTAGTATTCATCATTTTCCTTGTAATAGTTTCATGTAGTTCATTCATCTAAAATGGCATGATTTATATTTATATTTTCCCTATCTTGAGTCTTTGTATGAGAATTATCTCCTGGAGGATGGGGTCCTCATAGTACAAGCTTCCCCCTTTAGGTGAGTGTTCTAGGAACCCATCTGTATCAGTGCACCAGCTGGCATTGTTGTGAGAGGCTGCGTTCCGTTTCAGTGAAATTTTTTGGAAGACTCTTTTAGCGCGTTTGCCCATTTTGTGATGGGTGATTTACAAGTGCACCTGCCAACACCACATCAGGTTTTGACCTAAACGCATAACCTTGTGTCCTACTCTCCCTATTCTCCCTGATCTCACCCTGAACAATGTTTTTTTTTGTTTCCCGGGATGAAAACCACAGTTCTCAAAGGGAAACATTTTTGCTTATGTGGAAAAGATGAAACAAGAAATGGCAGAAGCACTAAAAGGCATCAAAATTAATGAGTTAAAAAACTTTCATGCAGTGGAAAAAACATCTTCATAAATGTGTTGCATCAAATGGAGAGTACTTTGAGGTGACTGAAGTTCAAACATGTAAGAATAAATACACAATTTTTTATACCTAAGTTCCAATTTTTGGGTCCTCTCTCATATTTCTAATTTTGACCATTTTTGGCATGTTTTCATGACAATAGATATTTATATTTATTGAATTATTTTTAAAAAATCCCAGTATTACAATTACTGGGTAAAACAGAAATTCTTTATGGTTTTACTGTAATACATCCATAAGTAATATATAACTTGTTTACAAGTCTCCAGAAATATACCTGAATCCCTTGAGGAAGTAAATAAATATATACAGTAGCGATTAAACTTTCAAAGATCTTTCAACAGTGGTCCACCCCAGAAGCTATAAACAAAAACCGAACAACCAAGGTATTTAAGATATTATTTTGCTTAGCAAGTCAGATCAGAGGCAGGAAACCGTGGTCGAGAACAAGCGGATTCCTTTCCTAAGTCCAGGATTTTGAAACTTCTTAAGTATTGTTTCTAAAGCCTATTTCTGTATATTATAGGGAAGAGCAAATAAAGCGGGTGGCAGAAAAGGTTATTGGGATGCAAGTGAGAACATGTTGAAGTCTGTTTTTTCAGCGGGTCCTGGTTTTCTCCTTTTAAATGGGGATATTGAACAAAGTCACTTCTAAGACCCTTTCCAACTTGGACATTTTATAGTGTTGAGCCTTTTACAGAAAAGTATAGAAGTTTTGTGTCGATTCTAAACTTCTGCAGTGTTTGAAGTGTTGAGGCAGCAAGATTAAATCACAGGGTGAACTTTCAAGACTGTGTGGGCAGAAAAG
This sequence comes from Carollia perspicillata, assembly GCA_004027735.1. NCBI lineage: Eukaryota > Metazoa > Chordata > Mammalia > Chiroptera > Phyllostomidae > Carollia > Carollia perspicillata. The sequence continues at coordinate 3,125 of PVKM010039062.1, read as the reverse complement.
TGGGAAATGACTTTTGAAATGGGCAAGAGTGAGACAAGGCACGATTAGAGAACAGCCCCAGCTATTTGTAGAATAATGACTCGGCCCGTAGCTCCCTGTAAGACGCTGGGACAGAGCCTAGGGGTCCTCGTTGGCTACCGCTCCATGAAGCATTTCCTGGAACCTTGGGGTCTGTATACCCATTTCAGAATTTCATCTCAGCTCTGCTCTTACTTGTTATGTGACCTTACAATCTCCAATCTCTAGTATTCTCACTTATAAACTGGAGGTAATAATGCGTATCTTTAAAGTTAAGGAGCCCTGGCTGGTGTGGCTCAGTGGATTGAGCACGGGCCTGTGAACCGAAGGGTCCCCAGTTGGGTTCCCAGCCAGGGCACATCCCTGGGTTGCAGGCCAGGTCCCCAGTAGGGGGCTCATGAGAGGCAACCACACATTGATGTTTCTCTCCCTCTCTTTCTCCCACCCTTTCTCTAAAAATAAATAAAATCTTTTTAAAAATTTAAAAAAGTTAAAGGGAGACTGAAATATAAAAATGCAGCATAATGTTCATTACATGGAATGTACCTGAAAAATGGTGGCTTTTGTATTGTTATGACTGGAGCTAAAGGAACAAAAGATGTGTTAGGCAAAAGGAAGAAGGGATTTGACAGTCTCATGTAAAACGTGGGAATTAAACGAGCCAGTTCATGTGCAAGTGGGAAACACTTCATGTTTCCTGCATGTAACACTTCATCAATTGGTTGAATCTGATTCACTGGAGGAAGCCAGGATGTCGAGGGAACAGTTTAAAGGTACTAAGAAAGAAGGCAATCGTGTCTTTTTTGTGAAATGATCTTCAGAGTCAATTTACTGGGTCTGGCCCACGTTTTTTAATAATTAAAATATTTTAATGACACATTTTTCATTTTACAGCTACGGTTTAGGCTTATGAAGTCCTCTAATGCGTGGTCTTAGGTAATGAAGTACTTGGCCTTGACGATGGTGGCATATACAAAGCCCCAATTCTTTGTTTTTTCTGCTTGATATGTGTTAGTCAATGTTGGCTTATTGGTCAAAGCAATAAAGACATGAGGTATTATGATACAGTTCCTTATGGTAAAAGATTTCATGTTTACATGTTCTAATATTTGTCCCTTGCTGTTTTTACTAGCATTTGGTTATTTTCTTTTCATTTTTCAGTCTTGCCAGCTTCCCCAAGCACTAATTTACACATGCAGTCACCTTAACCATGTTTTTTCCTGCAAATTTTCAACATGAAAAGATAGTTTTGATTTGTTTCACATTCGCTTGAGAGAATGATTCTTAAAAACAGTAATTACATGCGAGGCTCTACCTGGGGTGGCAACTGGGTTCCTTTTCCAATATATCTGATCTGAGAGTTTCAGCACAAAAGTGTAAAAGGAAAACCAAAAAGAAATATGACAGACGACAAATGCTGCGTTGATGTTAGGTAAAGAGAAGCCAACTGCGACCTGAGTGCATTGGTCTCTAGGGAGTCAGCTGTGGAGCTTTTCTGGGTGTTTGGATTTTCTGTGGGATTTTTTTCCCCCAATGACGTTGGTAGAGGCTGGATTATAACCGAGAATGCAGAGATTAATGGCCTGTTGTGACTAATCCACTAAACCCCTACTCCTGTTTCTCTTAAATTGATTGAATTTAGAGAAGCTGAAGATAGACCCACAGCAGCAAGCCTGGTATTAGATTCAGTGAATTAAAGAGACCCGATAGCTCTAAGTCCATGTAACCAAGAATCATGGAACCGCTGTGGAACATGGTCACTTTTTGCATGAGGGAATTCTTTCATTAGTTGCTTATTGCATCAGATCCCAGTGTGTTGTTTCATAATCTTTCTTTAAAAGAGAACATTTCCACATGATTATATTTAAAACTTACAACACTAATATAACCCAATTTTAAGTAATTTAGAGAAAAAGAGACGGGTCCCCTGTAATCGTATAACCTGAATGCAACTGTTGCTAACAGTTTGCTCCCCTTTAGGTTTTTATTGATGAGCATTTTTCTTCGTTTGAAACTGCATTCCACTGTGCCGTTTGAGCAAAAGGCCACGTGAGATAAATATATGGTTTGTGTGCACTGAAGCAAGGCCCACCTAAAATGTAGACAAAAAGGATGTGAACATAATTACATACATAGATGGATAGATATGGCGTAGTTGAAAATCACCATTTTATGCTAAATCAGTGAGCTGAAATTGGATGAACTGTTCACAGAACTGAAATTTCTAAATCTTTACTCATGAATCTGTTGCTCTGAGAAAAATAATTAGTAGGAAGATAAAAAGTTGAGAAATGTAGCCATAGTATTAGGGGGCTTTTGAGGAGGAGAAACACTGGAAGAGGCAAGTTAGAAATGAGTACTTTTTTTAAAAGTTTCATTTACCTGACACAGTACATACATTTAACTGTACTGAGAAGCCATTTAAGTGAGTGATTACAAGCTTACACAGAGGCAGACCTGGTTTTCACCTGCACTCCGCCTCGTCAAAGCTGGATGGCCTTGGGTATGTTAACTCCTGCGTCTCCACTTTCTAGTCTGTGAAATGGGGGTACAAAATAACCACGTCAGTTATTTTTATGTGTTCAATGATGTATAAAAGTATGGCATTTACTACGTTATTATCAGGCAGATAAAAGCGACTTCATAAATGTGACCCATTAGCAACACCGTATTGAGGACATGCCAGATGCAGCCGGCCGCATCGTATTTGTAACGGAGGAGGGTTCTTCGAGTTGTCAGTTGTCTGCTTTATAGGGAACCTTGTCCTAAACACTCAGAGGCCTCCAATACCACCCTCTGACTCTACTCTACCAAGAGTTCACACTGTCAACACCGATGTTTAAAAGTCTTCTAGGATACCCATAAACGCCTTTCCAACTTTGCTCCCAGTTGCCAGCTCACTTTTCTGTGAATACACCTCACACATACTTCCCTGTGCCTTTGTTCAAATTGTGTTTCTCCACCTGGTCCCCCCCCCCCGAATCATACCCACCTCAGCTGGCGTGCTCCCTCCCTGTGAAAGCTGTTGCCATCCGCCCAGTCAGCAGGGATCTCTGTGCCCCATGGGTTCTTACTGTATCCAGAGCTACTCACCCAGCTCTTTCTCC